>SEYY01007217.1:217500-222500 GCA_009176605.1 Armadillidium nasatum
CAGGAATACCATCAGAATCGTACGACTTCTTAGTGTTAAGCTCAGAGAGAGCAGAAATGACATCTTTATAAGAAATTATAATTTTAGGCATAAATGAGTTGGAGGGAGTTAAAGGAGTAGGAATATAAACCTATATATATATATATATATATATATATATATATATATATATATATATATATATATATATATATATATATATATATATATATATATATATATATATATATATATAATTTTTTAAATTGTTTTAACCTTCGAAGGGGAAACTTCAAATTCAATCAATTTTATATATATATAAACATAAAATATAAAATTCTCCAATTTAAGTGAGGGCTTCGCTAATTATAAACAACAATTATTAATTTAATTAGTGAGAGAGAGAGAGAGAGAGAGAGAGAGAGAGAGAGAGAGAGAGAGAGAGAGAGAGAGAGAGAGAGAGAGAGAGAGAGAGAGAGAGAGATCAGAGTGCGATATATATATATATATATATATATATATATATATATATATATATATATATATATATATATATATATATATATATATATATATATATATATAATATAATAATCTTTCTGATTCCTCTTCCTGTCTTCCCTTCTGCCATTTTGCAAAAAATGTCAACTCTAACTTTGTTTCTTCCTCTTTCCCTTTTCTTGTATTTTCTAACGGCACTGCTGTAGTCTTATCTTATTCTAAAGCTGAATTCTTCGTTCAAACTTTTGCCTCTAATTCAACCTTAGACGATTCCGGACCTATATCTCCTCCTTCAATCCCTTCCAACTCATTTATGCCTAAAATTATAATATAAAATTAGAATTTCTTCACGCCACCCCAATTGCTTGCTCTCTATATGGGTGTTGTCCGTCTCTGTATGGAGTATGTCTCGGGCATCTGGAGTGGTTCCACTCATACAGCTCTCCTTGAGAAGGTGGAGCCTAGGGCTTTTCGTCTCATCAACTCTCGTGCTCTCACAAACTCCCTCCAAACTCTTTCTGCCCGTCGAATTGTTGATACATTCTTTCTATACTATCGCTACAAAGGACAACTGCTCTTCAGAACTCTCTCATCGCATACCTCCTCCATTGAGAAGAGATAGTGCGACACGACTCTCTACATATTCTCATCTTTTCTCTGTTCAACTATCTGACTCCAGACTTAACCGCTATGCTCATTCCTACAGGTATTCTACTGGTAGTGTCTGGAACACACTTCCTTTATCTGTTTTTCTAACTTCCTTTGACTTGCACTCTTTCAAACGCAGTGTATATGGACATGTCAGTCTTTAATGACCAGGATTTGCTTTTCCAACTCCGGTGGAAATTGGTAGTCCTTCGAACATTACCCACCCGAGGAATATATATATATATATATATATATATATATATATATATATATATATATATATATATATATATATATATATATATATATATATATATATATATATATATATATATATATATATATATATATATATATATATATATGGCTAAATCCTAATCATAATTTGTTTGAAACTTCCTTTTCAATGACAATTAAAAACAAAAACAAAAAAACAAATTCAAAATAACGACAAAAAACAAAAAACAAAGAAACGAAACAAATAAGTAAATAAATAAATTAAAAAAAATTTAAATAAATAAATAATAAAATCATGTCTGCATTATAAACAGAATATTTATTCATATTCGAAATACAAAATCATTTAAAAAGTTTTTTTATTTTATTTTTTATTTTTTTATTTATTTTATTATTATTATTAAATGCGAAGTGTCTTTCAGCGCATTGTTTTGCATATGATTAAATTAAAAACATTAATACAAGGGTGTCCGTTCTTCCTTTGTTTTCTATCGTTCTCTTTTGTTTTCTATTGTTTTCTTTATTGTGTTTTTTAATGAAGCGCAATTACCCAATTCAAATAACTTTTAGTTTGGTATATATATATATATATATATATATATATATATATATATATATATATATATATATATATATATATATATATATATATATATATATATATATATATATATATATATATATATATATATATATATATATATATATATCAGATGCCAATATGATCTGAAATACAAGGTTAGAAAGTGCACAATGAAATAAAATTTTAAAAAATAGAAAAAGGAAGGGTGTTCCATACATTTAAAGAAAGAGCATTAAGGTTTTAAGTCTGAGCCTCAGAAAGATGGACAGAGAATTTTTTAAACTGTGTGGAATGATGAAACTCACGAGTTCGACTCATTAGAGGAGATATACAACCTCTCCTCATAGGAAGAGGTATGAGATTTCTCCTCATAGGAGGAGGTATGCGACATCTCTTTATGGGAGGAGGTATGCGACCTCTCCTTATAGGAGGAAGTATACGACCTCTCCTCATAGGAAGAGGTATGAGATTTCTCCTCATAGGAGGAGGTATGCGACATCTCTTCATGGGAGGAGGTATGCGACCTCTCCTTATAGGAGGAAGTATACGACCTCTCCTCATAGGAAGAGGTATGAGATTTCTCCTCATAGGAGGAGGTATGCGACCTCTCCTTATAGGAGGAAGTATACGACCTCTTCTCATAAATGGAAGAAATGCGACCAGAGGGTCAAAAGAATCAATTAGAGCAGATGAGTTTATATATCGAAAAGCTCTAGATTCCACCTTATCATGTGTAAATTGCATGTGTAAAACTGTACCAGATGCGTGATGCTTATTCCACACATTGGGAGAACTACAATCTTCTACAGATAATTCTGAATTTTTTTGTTACATTAATAATAAATTAATTTTTTTAATTTATTTCCCATTAACATCAATTACCAGTAATCTTGTCCTAACCAGGTTTATACCTAACAGAATGTAAACCCGTTAGAGGTTTGAAATTCTGAAAACCCCTCGAAACATCGAACCAGTTTAGAAGTTTCAGTTGGAGATACAATGTGAAAAATCATGAATATTAAGCATAGAAGGAAGTTTGAGTTACGTCTTTTCGACTTATTAGTTTTAACTGTGTAGAAAGATGGAGGATCTGAGTTTTTGAAGCATTGAAAACGACCATGTTTTCTTCGCCTCAAATGGAAATACGGGAAAGATCAGTGATTAGTTGTTCCAAAGCGATCATTCTATATAGTATTAATTCTTTGTGATATGGTGGGTCGTATTAAACTGGAAGGAGTAATATATATATATATATATATATATATATATATATATATATATATATATATATATATATATATATATATATATATATATATATATATATATATATATATATATATATATATATATATATATATATATATATATTAAAATATTATTATTATTTTTTTTTTATTTCCGTGTTCTGAGAATGACAAAATAATTTTCAAAATGTTATCGATTCTTGGAAAAATAGTTGCCAGAAAGTTGCCAAATTTTTTGGCAACTTTCAAAAAAGAGATGAAAGAATTTTGTCAAATTTAAATACTCAAACCAAAATATCTCAAAAATTTACTCTACGCCCAATATAAATTCGTCTATATATATATATATATATATATATATATATATATATATATATATATATATAATATATATATATATATATATATATATATATATATATATATATATATAGAGCAACCATATGCCATACGTTTAAATAAAATAAGGTTGACAGGCTGAACCACGACCTGATTTTAAATGTCAATATTATTATTATTTTTTTTTTTAATTTTGGTTTTCATTATTTCTTTCTTGTTTTGTTTTGAAAATACGTGTGTATGTATGTACCTACGTTTGTATTTGTGTGTGTGTGTGTGTGTGTGTGTGTGTGTGCAAATGAAACAACGATGGAACTTTTAACGGATTACAAAGTAAGAGAAACAGATGCTATCATCAAACTTTGTATATATATATATATATATATATATATATATATATATATATATATATATATATATATATATATATATATATATATATATATATATATATATATATATATATATATATATATATATATATATATATATATATATATATATATATTGAATCTCAGATTTTCCTTGAAGTAGAAATAAATAGACAGCATTCCGCATTCGCTTTACTCACTGGGACGCAAAGATAAATGCATTACAGACGTACTGTCTATACATTATACATACATACATACATACACAATATATACAAATACATACATTTAAATTTTAGACATAGTTTTATTATTCATGCATAGAGTTTTGGTATGTGTATACATACATACATATATATGTATGTATATATGTATATATACCTCCCTATGCATACATACATACATACATACATATATATATATATATATTATATATATATATATATATATATATATATATATATATATATATATATATATATATATTATATATATATATATATATATATATATATATATATATATACATACATATACATTCATACATTATTAATTGTATAGCTACGTTTTATTTTTAAATGCCTTTTGACAAAAAGCTTCATAAAAAAAACCTTTTTCCATTCATAATTGCCCTATAGTGGTTTTAATTCTTTGTATTTTAGTAATTCGTTGGTTATTTTTGTCTTGGTTTGTTGGTTAATCTGTTTCTCATGGTTTGTTGGTCAATCTGTTTACTTTGGTTTGTTGGTTTGTTAGTTTGTTGAGATAACTATTTCTTTTTTTTTCTCTCTCTCAATCTTTATATATATATATATATATATATATATATATATATATATATATATATATATATATATATATATATATATATATATATATATATATATATATATATATATTTTTAATAACTTGGGGTTTTTAGTTCGTGGGTTAATCTGTTTCTATCTTGTTTAGCTGGTTTGTTGGTTAATCTGTGTGACTTGATTTGTTGGTTACTCTGTTTGCCTTTGTTTGTTGGTTAATCTGTGTACCTTGGTTTGTTGGTTAATGTGTTTGCTTAGGTTTGTTGGTTAATCTGTGTGACTTGATTTGTTG
>SEYY01007217.1:250000-252500 GCA_009176605.1 Armadillidium nasatum
CCAACCTTCTATTTTCTCTCAAACTTTTTCACACCTCCTTTCTCTAATTACTCCTCTCATCTCTCTCTCTCTCTCTCTAACTCCTCTTATGTCTCAACTCTCTTTTTTATATCCTTTCACTCTCCCTACTTTTCTCTCTCACGTTCCCATTTTTTATTTCTCTTTCTCATTCTTTCTCATGTCTCTTTCTCACCTTTCCATTCCACAGTTTTATACCATTCCCATTTATCTCAATTTCTCTAACTCTCTCTCTCTCTCTCTCTCTCTCTCTCTCTCTCTCTCACTCTCTCTCTCTCTCACAATCATTCTCTCCAAAATTACCTCTCTCATGCTATTTTCCTCTCCCTCTCTAATTAGAGAGAGAGAGGAAAATAGGAAAATCTCTCTCTCTGCCTCTAATTATGCATGTCTCTCAAATCAATTCCATTCCTTCTTTCTCCCTCTCACTCTTTCTTAATATTTCTCTATGCATTCCTCTTACTTTTCACTTATTTTCTCTTTCCTCTAACGCGCTTACTCCACTCTCTCTCTCTCTCACACCCACACACACACTCCTTCCCTCCAAACCTTACTTTTCCATTCCTCTCTTTCAAGCTATTAACTTTTTCTTTCCCCATTTATTCACTACTCCAACACCCTCTCTTCTTTCCCTCAATATACATATATATATATATATATATATATATATATATATATATATATATATATATATATATATATATATATATATATATATATATATATATATATATATATATATATATATATATATATATATATTATATATAAATAAATAAAATAAATATAATAGTAATAATAATAATAATAATGAATACCAATTTTTATTCATTTATTATTATATTATTATTATTATTATTATTATTATTATTATTATTATTATTATTATTATTATTATTATTATTATTATTATTATTATTATTATTATTATTTGTGGTCTACTTTCATTATTAAGAAAAATTTTAAGAATGTCATGACATGATATAAATGTTAAGATATAAAGATTATTATTATTATTATTATTATTATTATTATTATTATTATTATTATTATTATTATTATTATTATTATTATTGTTATTATCATATTTAAAACACTAAATATAAAAAGAAACACCATTGATCTTTACAATATTTTATCAATAAAAAGGATATTTCCTTTGTCAATATATTTACAATAACTAAGCTAATATAATAATAATAATAATAATAATAATAATAATAATAATAATAATAATAATAATAATAATAATAATAATAATAATATATAATAATAAAATAAATAATGGTAAAAAAAAAATAATATAAATAATAATAATAATAATAATAATAATAATAATAATAATAATAATAATAATAATAAAAATTAATAATAAATAATAATAAAAATTTAAAAAAAAAAAAAAAAAAAAAAAAAAAATTTCTAATATTAAATTTTATTTTATTTTTTTAATTTAAATTTTTTTTTTTTTTTTTTTTTTTTTTTTTTTTTTTTTTTATTTTTATTATTATGTTATTATTATTATTAATACTATTATTTATTATTATTATTTTATTATGATATTAATATTATTTATCATTATTATTTATTTATTATCATTATTATTATTATATTATTTTTATTATTATTTTTTTATTATTATTATATTATTAATTATTATTATTTTATTATTATTATTATCATTATTATATATTATTATTATTATTATTATTATTATTATTATTATTATCATTATTATTATAATTTTTATTAGTTATTATTATTATTAATTATTTATTATCATTATTACCATCATCATCATTAATTATTATTATTATTATTATTATTATTATTATTATTATTATTATTATTATTATTATTATTATTATTATTATTATTATTATTATTAACAGGGGTGAGAGGAATAGACTGTTTCAAATGCGTGTCCTTAAACGGAAACAATCCTGCGTGCGAAGATCCCTTCCACAATAATTACTCCGTAAGCATCCTGGAGACCCCTTGCATGGCTGGAAGGAAAGGCAGGGAGGGTCTCTTTCCAGCAACTGCTTGTATCAAATTGGCCGGATATTATGGTAAGTAAAGGGCCAAAAATAAAATTACTTTAACTCTTTGAAACAGTTTCGTTAGGGTTATCAATGTCGGAATTACATATTAAGGTTGCTAAAATAGCTCAATAACTGAAATCCTTAAAAAATGATATTTACGTCATTTCCTACAAAGATTTATTGGAATATATTTAGATATTGCATAGATACTGGCATACATACACCAATATTATTTTTTTGAAAAAATAACAATGTCGGAATTACATATAAAGGTTGCTAAATTAACTCGCAAACTGAAAACCTTAAAAATGCGATATTTACGTCATTTCCTACAAAGATATATTGGAATATATTTAGATATTGCATAGATACTGGCATACATACACTAATAATATTTTTTTGAAAAAAATTAGCAATGCCGGAATTACATATTAAGG
>SEYY01007218.1:0-2500 GCA_009176605.1 Armadillidium nasatum
ATAGGATCCTTCTGATCTGAACCAAATTAATGGCCAATATGTCCTGATTCACGGAGTTTGAAAGGGAAGGAGTAAGAAAAAGTTTATAAAATAATAGAAGAAAATTTCCCATTTTACCAGCAGTGAGGAGTGGAAGTTAGAATGAGCGTAGCAGTTTAGTGTGAACCCAAGATAATTTTACAGAGAATGGGAAAGATTATTTGGAAAGATGAGTTTCGAAAGATCTCATCAGAGGAGGAAGTATGCGAGCAGAGAGTTTAAAGGAGTAGAATAAGAAAGTAGTTCCCCTTGACTCTCTGAAGCAGCATAATTGACCTGCAAAATAATAGATAAATAATTCTAATTTTCATTTACTTTGGTATGCTGAGATCACGCAATACGATCATCTCAGAGCTCAGACGGTGTCTATTTTTGATATGTTTTATTATGAAATTATAACAAAAAAAATTATTTTATTTAATGAAAAGGATAATAAATCATTTTCAAAAAATATAACAATAATATAGGTTATAAAAATAGTTGCTAATAACAACTTCATGATTTAATAAAGAATTATTTCTAAAATATTATAAGGGATCCTCTTATAAAAGAAGATATTTTAAAAATAATATAATGAAGAAAAATATAATAAGTTTTTGAAGGTGAGAGAGATAGAGAGGAGAAGGGAAGGAGAGAGAGAGAGAGTATAATTATACTTTTTTTCCCTATTTCAAATTTCTTCATATTATTGAAAAAAAAATTTATAATAAAAAGTTTTTCTCTCTCTTCTCTCTCTCTCTCTCTTTACACACACACACAAAAAAAAAAAAAAAAATTATAAATATATATATATATATATATATATATATATATAATATATATAATATATATATATATATATATATATATATATACAACTGAGTAAATTGGGAGTCATCCACTGGGTAATTCCATCCCAAGTCCAACGAAACCGCTGAGATAAATCACAAAAAAAAATCCTAAAACATTCTTTTAATTATGTATTATTATTATTATTATTATTATTATTTATTGTTCAGTTACTAATTCTAAATCTTGATAACAGATTACTTATTTATTTTGCTGAGTCATTAACATCATTCTCTCTCTCCACACACACCCCCAATAATATATATATATAAATAATAGATATATATATATATATATATATATATAATATATATATATATTATAATAATATTATATATATAATATAAAAAAAAAAAAAAAAAAAATGTCCTAACGAATCGTTGGGACAAGTGGTAAAAATGTCACAACATTCTTTCAGTTTTTTTTATTACAAAATAAAATCGGTGAAGATTTTATGCTTAACATTCTTTTTTTCTTGAAAATTTTATTTTTTTTTTGCCATTGTAAAATATGGCTTTTTGCATATATATATATATATTAAATATAATATATATATATATATATATATAATATATATATATATATATATATATATATATATATATATATATATATATATATATATATATATATATAATATATATATATATAAATATATATATAATCACTGGCCCAAGAGTGAGCCTTCTACGACTTAGGCAAAAGAGGTTCCAATACGCATTTTTTGTCTCGTTTTTAAAAAAAGTAAAATAAATTTTGAAGGGGTAGACCCGGAAATGAATTTTCTAAATTTAAAAATTTAATTAATCACTTTCAATTAAAAATAAAAACAAATAAATGACTGTTTATTTACCGAGTGACACAACCTCGCAAAAGAATGACGCTAGTAAGAAATATTGAAATAAATATTGATCTTATATTAATAAGATCATTTAATAAAAAGATACTTCACTGTAAATATTTAATTAGTTAAGGTTCATGGAGCTATACCCAAATCTGTCGACAGGGTAAAATAGTCGACAGGGTAAAATAGTCGACGGGTTAAATGGTAGACACTTTAGGAAAAAGATTTTTGTGAAAGATCTTGAAGATTCTTCAAGGAAACTGTCCCACAGTTCAAGGTCTTTAAATCCTGCTTAAGCATTTATTAAGCTCGCTGCAGCGACATCATTTACAGCTGTAATAAAGAAACTTTAATTTTAGCTACAGTGAATCTGTAATAGTCACGTGGCATATACATATTAACACATAATTAATAATAAATTATATATGTACAAAAAAGTTTTAAAATTTTATAGATTTTAATATTCTACGTCTTCTTCATAAGAAATTCTTAAAATTTTTTCTGTGAAATCATCTTTTTCTACATCCGTAGCACGAATCATTCAGATTTTCAGGAAGTTCTTCTACATATACGGATGAAGGTATTAGATATAATATCATTAGTAGAACTAGAAAATATTAAACATATAAAATCTGCACTTCTTCAATCTACTTTGAGAGAGAGAGAGAGAGAGAGAGAGAGAGAGAGAGAGAGAGAGAGAGAGAGAGAGAGAGAGAGAGAGAGGAGAGAGAGAGGAGAGAGGAGAGAGAGAGAGAGAGAGAGAAAAGAGAAAAAAAGAGAGAGAGAGAG
>SEYY01007218.1:15000-18784 GCA_009176605.1 Armadillidium nasatum
TGCAGTACGGAAAATTTTGAAATTAGGACTATCATTGGTGGTGACAGTGGAGATTTTATACCTTTGACGGAGAACGAACAGTTCAAAAAATTAGCTCTAGGGGAGATTAAAGACAGAATAAGTAGTGACGGACCTTTGAAAGATGACGTAAGTACGGTTGAATCCGTCAGTGTTGAAAATGTCTCTAATGAAAGTGTCAAAGAATTCAAGAAACCGGTGGGCGGAGTCCTCTTATTCGGTGGAGAAGAATTGCTGAATAAGATAAAATCGAGAAAACTTATCGTAGATGGTTACGAGAAAGAAGAAAAACAACAACAACTCGAAAATGAAGAAAACTGGAGACTTTCTAAGATGAGCAGCGGTACAGACGAAGTTAGTTCTAAAACAACATCCACATCCACTTCAACAGCGTCATCAGTTACAACAACGACGACAATGACCGCACAAATGAGGAACCAAAAAACTCAAATGAAACAAGATATAAAACAAATACATCTGTTCTCTTCGAATGCATTTGAAAAACCAGATGTCGTACCTGTCTTAAGTGCGAATATGAGTCAACCCGCAAATATAGAAGATCCAACAACTCAATTCTCAGAGTCGCAATTTCAAGATGGTTTACCGATGACGTCACACAATGGAAACGAGAGAGAAATTATTTCAGAGATACCAACATTTCAAAATGAATCGCCCCTTATACACTTAAATAAGGTATATATATATATATATATATATGTATATATATATATATATATAATATAACACGTATGCGGCGCATGTCTCAGTACACAGTCATTTCAATGTCATAAAATAAATCGGCACGTAGATGCGAGTTCTTTCAATATAAGCGCGGCACCTCAGGAATGGTTGTTTTTCACATTGGTAAAAAATATTAAAAAATTCCCAAACTAGACAGTTAGACTTTACCGTTTACTTTGTAGTGTTTTTAGTTTTTGGAACAAAAGCATTGGCTGAGCAGAAAAGGCTATAGTATATCTATATATATATATATAGATATATATATAATATATATATATATATATATATATATATATATATATATATATATATATATATATATATATATATATATATTATATATATATATATATATATATACTCGATATCTGTTATTTATCTATCTATTTATCCCTCCCATTTTTTTTTCTACAGGATCGTATCAATAAAAAGGTATATCAAAATTTATCTATCTAAATTTATCTATCCAACTCTCTCTCTCTTTCTCTCTCTCTCTCTCTCTCTCTCTCTCTGTAATATTGAATTAAAATACCATTGTGGGGAGAATAGATTTTCAGTTGCCTTGGACTTCGAACCATAGGTGGTTTACTAAATTTACTTTTAAAAAAAAAGATAAATTTAAAAGGCCCAAGTTAATGTTCCCTTTAACCCTTTTAAACCTTGTCAAAATCACTACACATTATTATTATTATTATTATTATTATTATTATTATTATTATTAATTATTAATTTTTATTTTCAGAAAAAAAGAAAAAAAAAAAATTTATATAAAAATATATATATATATAATATATATATATATATATATAATAATATATATATAATATTATATATATATATATATATATTATATATATATATATATATATATATATATATATTATATATATATATATATATATATATATATATATATATAATATATATATATATATATATATATATATATATATATATATATATATATATATATATATATATATATATATATATATATATATATATATATATATATATATATATATATATTATATAATTATATATATTAATATATTATATATATATATATATATATATATATATATTATATATATATATATATATATATATATATATATATATCGTATATATATACTATATATAAATATAATATATTATAATATATTATATATATATATATATATATTATATATATATATATATATATTATATTTATATTAGCGTTATAATATGTATGTATATATTCAAAGCTCTTATGTTAGTTAAGCATTTATTCTGTGTATTTGAAACAAAATATTTTATTTCCATTTTTTATTATTAATTATATTATTTTTATATTATTTACCCTTATTATTTTTTTATCATATTATTTTATTTATATTTATTTTTTATTTTATTATTATTATTATTATTATTAATTTTTTCATCTAAATCAATTTGATTAATTTGTCAACATCTATTAGGTTTGTTTTGTGTAGGTGTGGTATGTGCGTATGTGTAGTTTAGTCTCTTGACTATGTTGTGTGGGTGTGTGTGTGATTTAGTTGTCTACCCTGGTGTATGTGTGTGTGTGTGGGCACGAGCGTGGTTTGTGTGTCTATCCTGGTGTGTGTGGTGGGGGGAGAGGGGGGCACGAGCGTGATTTGTCTACCCTGGTATATGTGTGTGGGCGCGCGTGGTTTGTGTGTCTACACTGGTGTGTGTGTAGTTGTGTGTGTGTGTGTGATTCAGTTGAACTTATACAAGTGTTTGTGTCCCTTAGGGTATATATTGGCTAAGTTTTCAAGCGTTCTGAGATTTTATTTGGTCAAACTCTTATAAATGTTCGTTCAAAAATTATTTTAAATTCTTAAAAGAAATTTCTAAATATATAATTTTTGAGATAATTTACTGCATAATTTATTATAACTAACCATAATATTATATATATATTATAATATTAATCTATATATATTATATATATATTAATATATAATATATATTGTAATATTTATTATATTATTATATATATTATTTATTAAGTATATATAATAATATATTATATATATAGTTATAATATTTATTAAGGTACTAGGATCAGCCCTGGTTCGTTTTGAGTATATTTGCAGGTATTTGTGTGTATTATTCAGTTATACATTCTGTTAGTGTATGTGATTTGGTCATGTGCTCATTATGTGCTTATGTTAATAAATCTGTTTCTTCACAAATTCAGATTGGTCTTCATATGTGATAAGCAACTCGTGTGTCTGTATGTGTGTGTGTGTGTGTGTGTGTATGGGTGTGTTTGTGCTCACACGAATGTGTACGTATTTTTGAAGTCTGTGATGATAAATATAACAGTTTTAGTATTCGTAAATGTGGTAAATAAAATTCGTATCTTTTTTTTATGATAACCTTATCGAAGAGGTTAAACAAATATGAGTGAATGTTTATGGAACCGGATAGGATTCGAAGATCCTGTTTATAAAACGGATTTACTCCGGATATTCCTAATTAACATCTAAGAGGCTCCGGATATTTCTAAATGCATTTAGAGGTTTCAGCTATTTCTAAATGTATCTTGGAAGCTCCAGCTCCTCAGATCTTGTTACGAGTATTTACAAACGTCATCAGGAAAAAAGAAATATTTTCTGAATATTCTTATTAACATTGGTGACCTTTGCAAGCCACCTGACCCCCTCTTCACCTGTGTGAAACGGTAACGCAGTTCGAGTTCTTGAGAGTTCAAACCGCATAGCATTTTAAGCCTACAGAAACATTTGGCACAGCTGTTCTGGAATAAAATCTATTTCGCTGATTAACAATAATGTTAGAGTTTATTTTTTAGCTTTATCAAAACTTGTTGCCATGGTTACCAGATCTGTGAAGTGCAAAAATTACAATTTTGTATGCCAACAGTGAATCAGTTAAAATATACTTTTTTCAAGTGTATTAGGATATTTTCTTTTATTCTTTATATTATTTATTTATTTATATATATTAATATATATATATATATATATATTATCTATATTATATATATATT
>SEYY01007221.1:12500-15000 GCA_009176605.1 Armadillidium nasatum
TATTAAAATAACTGAAAAAATGTTGTTTTTACATTTTTGCCACTTGTCTCAATGATTCGTTAGGATAATTTTTTGCAGTGATTCTAGGAGGGGAATGTTTCTAGTATGTTTCCTTTTAGAATCTGTATGGGGAATCGAAGTGGCGTCTTCAAGTCTTTAGTTTATCATTTTACCTTTATGCCATTGTTGCGGAACAATTGGTAATTATTTAGAAATAGATACTTTGGTTGGTTAAAATCTTTGAGAGCTTTGAGGTACTAAAAATTGAGACCGTAAGAGTCACCAAGTACTAACAGTTACTATTTTTTCAGGTTTTCTCAATTTTTATCTTGTACTTCACAATATTTATTTTCTCTTTAAAAGACGAATATACTCTAGACAAATCAAATTTCAATTCCCACAGGTTCACTCATTCAAAAATATGTTTCCTAATTTTGATGTCTCCCATTGAAAATTTAATTTCTTTTATCTGAGCATAAGTTGAGGAGTGTCGTAATTAACGAAAAATTAAAACAATGATTTATTGAGTTTTTTTTTTTATTTAATTTTTATCTGGTATAACGAGATATGCTCGACAGATATGGTAAAATAATCAAGCAAATTTCCAAGCATAATATTGCTATGATAAAGTGAAGACAAAATTTATTGTAAAATTCATCCTATGCTTAACAAGGTTCATTTTATTAGGACAATTGGTTTTTTAGAGAAAATATATTTTATTAAAATATTTGTCAGTTGTCTAAAGGACTCCACTCTCAAAAATTCGTGCACACACAAGAATATACACACACACACACGCACACATATAATATATATAATATATATATATATATATATATATATATATATATATATATATATATATATATATATATATATATATATATATATATATTATATATTTATATTATATATATATATATATATATATATATATATATATATATATATATATATATATATATATATATATATATATATATATAATATATATATATATATATATATATATATATATATATATAATATATATATATATATTATATATATATATATATATATATATATAATATATATATATATATATATATATATATATATATATATATATATATATAATATATATATTATATATATTTATAAAAAAATCCATAATTAGATTTAAAAACTGGATGGTATGGGAAGTATATAACTGTATTTAATAGTTCAGTTTTCTTATTTACATCATCAAGAATACACAGTTATAAAAAACTGGATTGTGAGGGCTCAGGTAAATTCTGCAATCCTCTCTAAATATGTATTATTTACGCAATACATACAGCATATATATATATATATATTATATATATATATATATATATATATATATATATATATATATATATATATATATATATATATATATATATATATATATATATATATATATATATATATATATATATATATATATATATTATATATATATATATATATATATATATATATATATATATATATATATATATATATAAATATATATATATATATATATATATTATATATATATATATATATATATATATATATATATATATATATATATATATATATATATATATATATATATATATATATTACATAATATATATATATATATATATATATATATATATATATATATATATATATATATATATATATATATATATATATATATATATATATATATATATATATATATATATATATATTATATATATATATATATATATATATATATATATATATATATATATATATATATATATATATATATATATATATATATATATATATTATATATATATATATATATATATATATATATATATATATATATATATATATATATAGGAGAACGACTTATCTGTATAAATACATCTAATAAATATGTATCACTACCCAAGTATCTTGATATATTCTATGATTTTAATTCTTGTTCATGTGAATAACTTCCCTGACCAAGAGCGACAAAGCTGAAAGTAAATAATATATTCCAGTGGTTCATTATTACTGGTAAATAGAGACACAAACCGAGTTGGTTATATATGTTAGAGAGTAAAGTGTTATTTTCAGGATGTCTTAGAGGATGCTTCAATGTCACTTGAATGAATTGATAGCTTATAGTTACATTGTAATGATGATTATTTGCAATCTGCGCTTTTATGTATCATTAACTTTATTCAGTGTTAAAACTAGAAGAAACGTATTTTTTCTTTGTTTTAATAATAAAAATCTGACAGATATCGAGTTCAGGGTAGTGAAATAAAAGATTTTAATGCTGTTAAGAAATAGGAAAACCTCTTTGAGATACTGAATGAAATTGAAGAGGTTAAGGAATATTGCTACCTGGCCAATCGCAACCCTGGCAACTATGGGTTCTTCCTGTGAAAAGTCTTGACCAATTAAGGGTTTAATTAAAACAGACAAAAGTTATTTAAATTATTAATCACATTTGTAGATCTACATCCGATTCTCG
>SEYY01007222.1:0-7500 GCA_009176605.1 Armadillidium nasatum
ATCATTTATAAGGCTATTAACGATGTATCCTATCATTTTTCTTACATAATTTAAAAGCCAATTAATTATTTGTGGAAGGAAGTGTTAAAAAAAAAAAAAATTGGAAAATCATTATCTTCATTAATTTTATTGGTTTTATTGGAAGAATTCCAGTGAAAAATTGACAGACCAATAGTGTTTTGTTGTTGGTCCAAGTTGCAAAGTTTATAATAGGGTTCATGAGCCTGAAAGATTTTTTAAGTTTAAGGTAGATATATAGATAGATAGATAGATAGATAGATAGATAGATAGATAGATAGATAGATAGATAGATAGATAGATAGATAGATAGATAGATAGATAGATAGATAGATAGATAGATAGATAGATATAGATAGATAGATAGATAGATAGATAGATAGATAGATAGATAGATAGATAGATAGATAGATAGATAGATAGATAGATAGATAGATAGATAGATAGATAGATAGATATAGATAGATAGATAGATAGATAGATAGATAGATAGATAGATAGATAGATAGATAGATAGATGGATAGATAGATTGATAAATAGATAGATAGATAGATAGATAGATAGATAGATAGATAGATAGATAGATAGATAGATAGAAGAAACAGCATATAAAAAATGGTTTCATTTTGAGACTTTTTGTTTTGAACTGACAAAAAAAAATGAGGTTAAAATTTTCCCCTCTTTCTGTAAAATTGATAACCTTTGTTATAGTTTTTGTTAGAAACAATGAATTTGTTTGAGAAAGTTACGTCAGATCCTCAGTTTTTGATCCTTCGCACAACTATCAACACGTCAACTGCTATGTGACATGCCGGGTTGTCATATTGTTCTGTTAATTAACTGTATTCGTGATAAGTAGTGAAAATATTATTGTTGTAACATGAAGTCTTTTTTTGTTTTGTTAAATATCAAGATATGGAATAAACTAATAAGGCATATTGTAGTAGTTAAGAAACAGTTTCCCCAAAGGTCGGTTTGATATTCTGCAAATCAAAAGGAATTTGATTCAGAATTTTATGGTAACACTGAAGGAAAATTTGTATGGAAAAGATCAGAATTACTGTAAATTATGTTTCAAAAATAATGATTTAAGTTTTTTTGGGAAAGATCTATCAGGCATTATTAAACTTTAGAAACTATTTTGAAATGAGAATATGAACGCTCGCTAGTTGCAACCTTTTACATAGAAATTTCTTTTAAAAAATGTTAAAATAATTAAGATCTAAAATGAATAGTTTATTGATACGATTCAAATGGAATACTTAGAAGACTGCAGACTACTTTGGATAAAGTTTTGAACAAGAGGAATGTTCAATAAAAATCGACACACAATCTCCAATCATCGTAAGGTATGTTGAACAAAATAAGTAATTCCACAAATACAAATTTTAATTTATTTCGAATTTAATTTTTAATTCATAACATTGAATTACAAATTAAAAAATGACGTTTTTTTATGGTAATATAAAAATTTGTATCTTAATTTTCTTCTTTTTTTTAATCGAACTACATACAATGGTAGACAAAATGGATGTTTTTACATTGAAATCACAGAACATAGCCCATCAACATTCAACTTATATATATATATATATATATATATATATATATATATATATATATATATATATATATATATATAATATATATATATATATATATATATATATATATATATATATATATATATATATATATATATATATATATATATATATATAAAACAGCTGAGACCTCATGGACGATTGCTTTTAATTGAGGAGGGAACTGTCCTTAGGAATCGAACTCATAACCTTCACTCCGCTAACCCAACACTTTTATCAAACACATTATAATATTTATAAGAAATTTTTTTTTCTGTTTCGAAAAACCTTTTTCCTGATTTAAATTCCGAGGGTTCCATCCCATTTCTAATTAACAACCTCGTCAATAATTCCAAACTCTTCCCTCTATGGTATTTATTCATAGGTTCCTGTCACGCACACACGCACACACACACACACACACACATATATATATATATATATATATATATATATATATATATATATATATATATATATATATATATATATATATATATTATATATATATATATATATATATATATATATAATATATATATTATAGTTTGTTAATAATAATCCTTTATTGTTCGCTCCTCAAATTCTAGAACAGTCTCCCTTCATAGCAATAATCTTCTTCAGTCTGTATGTTAAAATGTGATAGCTGTTGGGCCAGCTAGATTTTATAAGCAATTCATGGAACTCTATAGAAAGGAATTTCACTCCTTTACTCTGAGCTGTCATCAGTCGGTCATCATGTTCTCAATAATGATCATTATATAGAATTTTAGAACTTGGTTGTTTTTCGACTTGCTCTGCTGTGTAAATGTATTTGAATGAATACAGTGTATTTGAATGGATACAGTAATGAAGTCAAATTATTTAGGATTAAAATTGAGTTTGGTATTCAAGAAATAAAATATGAGGAAAAATGCGTTAAAGTTCCCACTTCCTTAATAATTTTATCAAAAATTGAAATAAAATAGCCACGAAAGAAAGAAAAAACGTTGCAATTTGAAGGAAATATTAAATCCTGATTTTTCGTACGACTTAGAAATGTAAATTGCAAAATTCACACAAACTTGTTTTTTTGAGTTGATCAATTTTGACAGTACACCCTCGACTATATATATATATATATATATATATATATATATATATATATATATATATATATATATATATATATATATATATATATATATATATATATATATATATATATATATATATATATATATATATATATATATATATATTCATAAGTAAGGATTTCACCCTGTCAGTGGGACTAGCATCATCAAATGGACTCAAGAGACCTTCTCTTAAAGATCACTCTTCAAATGTCGGTTGTTAATTGAAGAAAATTGAAAGGCCATATCCCAAGACCTCTTGCTCTTTTTCTACTTTTCATTAATGACATTTCTCTGTCATTTTATTACCCATGTTCAATCATATGCCGTTGACTGTACTCTTTGTTGCTCTTTTCACTTTGAAAAACGTCTCAGATAACAACATAATGATGCTAGAAGGGTGGCTTTTGAACAAGTGGTTTCAGACCTTTCTTCTACTACAAATTGGGGAGGAGAAAGTGTGCTTGTTTTCAATACTTCAAAAACTCAGTTCCTTCATTTTTCTACATGACATAATATTTCACACAATTAACTTCTAAAGTTCAAAACTCAAATATTTTCCTATCCTTAGTATTTTTGGCTCTTCTTTTTCAAATTATGTTTCATGGTTGGAAGACATTACTCTTCTCTCTCTCTCACAAAAAAAAAGTTAATTAAATATGAGTGTTCTGTGTCAGCTTTGAAATTTTTATACACCACCCTTATTTTTAAACAATTCTTTATATAAGTGTCGTTCGCGCCTCTATTGAGTTTATTTCATTCATTTGGAGTGAAAAGTCTCAGATATATGAAGCATACTCCACTCACTCAGCTCTTCTTGAAAGAACGAAGTTTAGGACTCTTTGCCTTATTAGATCTTTCAATTTCCCCTATTCTTTTCAATCTCTTTCTATTCCTAGAACTGTTTCTTATCCTATCTCTATTGCAACAGACACTACTTACCGGATCTCTTCCTTTCCATACCTTTTCATTAGAGGGATGTGTTTGTTTCTAGAGAGTTCAGAAGAAGAGTTTCGGTTGTAATAGCGATTATATAAGTAGATCGAATGAAGAAATTAATGATAGCGTAAGAGCTGTTAAAGTGGAAAATGTTTTCATTAGATGTCTCCATCTTTTTTTTCCATCCATTTTGAGTTAATAATCGTCAATCAAAATCAAATTGAAATATCTCGCATCTGGAGTCATATTAATTAACCGGCCAATGACTTTGATTTATGTTTATTTGTGCATTCTATGCCGGATCTATTCATTCTTTTAAGAACATAGTAATTTGCTTTATTAATATTTCAAAATACAGAGGATATAAAAAAAAAGCGACAAATTTTATTCTCTAAGAACTTATTTTCAAACTTACTTTTTATAATAAATAAAAATTGCAAAATAAAAAATTCAAACTTACCATCAAATTACTGGACATTGTTGCCCTCAAGGCCAAATCTATTTTACCCCAAATTACCAATGATAAACAAGAATAATTTTGAAGGCTTGAAAGAAACAAATTGTAAACCATAAATTACTTGCTTGTCTTTCATTAAACTTTTTAAAAAAGACTATTCTTTTACAATGAAGATTCCATCAAAGGCGAAGCTTTTTTTTGATCTTCATCAATGGACGAGACTCACGAAGATTCTTATAACCTTTTTAATCTTCTTACTTTGAATCTGAAATTTCAAGGAATGTACGAATAAACTTATTCATTACTGTATAATTTTGACAATTTTAAAACATGAATTCATTATATATATATATATATATATATATATATATATATATATATATATATATATATATATATATATATATATATATATATATATATATATATATATATATATATATATAATATATATATATATATATATATATATATATATATATATATATATATATATATATATATATATATATATATATATATATATATATATATATATATATATATATATATATATATATATATATATATATATATATATATAATATATATAGTATATATATATATATATATATATATATATATATATATATATATATATATATATATATATATATATATATATATATATATATATATATATATATATATATATATATATATATATATATATATATATATATATATATATTATATATATATATATATATATATATATATATATATATATATATATAGTATATATATATATATATATATATATATATATATATATATATATATATATATATATATATATATATATATATATATATATATATATATATATATATATATATATATATATATATATATATATATATATATATATATATATATATATATATATATATATATATATATATATATATATATATATATATATATATATATATATATATATATATATATATATATATATATATATATATATATATATATATATATATATATATATATATATATATATATATATATATATATATATATATATATATATATATGAGGGAATTAGTCTTTTCTTTTGTCTATTAAATGTTCAAAAATTTCCCGTAATTTTTGCAATAACAAACTTCACTTAATATTGTTTAATTTCAATTTATTTATCTATAAATATTTATAAATGAAATTTACAACAATTAATCCTAAGTTAAAATCTTTCTGAAATTTTTTTTTCTCAGTACATTCAAAGTTTGGTACATCCCAAATTCCAGATTATAAGATAGTTCTTTTAAGAGGGAGTGTTTTTTTATTGATATATCTGTCATTGTTATGCGCCATCATTGATGTATCGTTTTGCACACATTATTATTATTATTATTATTATTATTATTATTATTATTATTATTATTATTATTATTATTATTATTATATTATTATTACATCATCATCATCATCATCATCTTTGTTTAAGTTTAAATGAAAAATGAATAAAAATTAAAAATTAAAGATTATTATTTTTATTATTATTATTATTATTATTATTATTATTATTATTATTATTATTTATTATTATTATTATTTTTTAAAATTATTTTTTTTTTTTTTTTTTTTTTTTTTTGATTATTATTATTATTATTATTAGAAAACATTCAAAAAAGACATTTATTATTATTATTATTATTATTATTATTATTATTATTATTATTATTATTATTATTATTATTATTATTATTATTATTATTATTATTATTATTATTATTATTATTATTATTATTATTATTATTATTATTATTATTATTATTATTATTATTATTATTATTATTATTATTATTATTATATATTAGAATATCATTACTGTTTTCAATAATCTAATTTCTGAATTATTTAATTGATAATGTTCTGATGATGACCTTATTCGAGGTCGAAACGTCGGGCCTCATTTTTTATTAACGATATGAATGCCGTTATCCCCTTCCTTTCTGTGTTACATTTGACATTCTTATACGAAACACATCTTTTCCTCAATGTATATATATATATATATATATATATATATATATATATATATATATATATATATATATATATATATATATATATATATATATATATATATATATATATATATATATATAATATATATATCATATAAGAAGGGAATATATATATATATAAGAGAGGAGCTATATATATTTTATTAAGGGGGACAATTTGGTATACATATATATATGATATAGATACCCGAAGAAATATACAGATATAAGACGTATTGGGGCATACCAAGAGTATGGATATATAGGACGGCTGTCGAGAGAAGAGGACGCGAGGTATAGGAGTCTGGAATCTATGAGGACCGTATGGTGGAGGGGTTTCGTCCGAACAACTAACAAACGTACACGTTTATATATATCTGGTGAGAAAGATATATATATATATATATATATATATATATATATATATATATATATATATATATATATATATATTAATATAAAATATATATAATATATATATATATATAATATAATAATAATATAATATTATATATAATATATATATATATATATATTATATATATATATATATATATATATATATATATATATATGTATATATATATATGAGGAAATAGTTTTTTTGTCTATGAAATATCCAAACAAATTCGATAATTTTTGGAATATCAAACTTCACTTATTATCTTGTTTTATCTTATCAAACTTAACCTACCATAGAATAGGTTGCTCACATAATGATTTAACCTATTAAAGAACTTTAGGTATTTGAATATAAAAGGAAATATTTAAAGAAGGTATTAGTTTAATAAAGGTATATGTGGTGCATGATTTAGTTTATGAATGCTTCAAAAACGTCTATGATTAAAGTAATATTAAATTCATTAATTATTGATTCCAATAATTTGGATGAGGATTTTGATGTTTTAATCAATCCTTCTTCTACGCGTCTCTTTTAATTTTTTTTATATTTCCATTCGTTTCTCTCTCTCTCTATCCTCTCTCTTATCATATATATATATATATATATATATATATATATATATATATATATATATATATATATATATATATATATATATATATATATATATATATATATATATATATATATATATATATATATATATATATATATATATATATATATATATATATATATATATATATATATATATATATATATATATATATATATATATATATATATATATATATATATATATATATATATATATATATATATATATATATATATATATATATATATATATATATATATATATATATATATATATATATATATATATATATATATATATATATATATATATATATATATATATATATATAT
>SEYY01007222.1:32500-50000 GCA_009176605.1 Armadillidium nasatum
TATTGTTATATTAATATTATTATTATTATAATTATTATTATGATTATTATTATTTTTATGACTGTTATTATTATTATTATTATTATTATTATTATTATTATTATTATTATTATTATTATTATTATTATTATTATTATTATTATTATTATTATTATATTATTATTATTATTATTATTATTATTATTATTATTATATTATTATTATTATTATTATTATTATTATTATTATTATTATTATTATTATTATTATTATTATTATTATTATTATTATTATTATCACAATTATTATTATTATTATTATTGTAAATTTCTTTAATTTCATACTTGGTTTTCACAATCATTTTTTTTTTTTTTTTAGTCCAGCTCACTGTGGAGCCGCCAAAGGTCAGCTCGAAACGTTGAAAATGTTACATCGTGATGGTGCCGATATGTGGAAGAGAAATGTGAAGGGAGATCTGCCATTGCATGAAGCATGTCAGTCAGGGCGGAAGGATTTAATTCTGTGAGAACAATTTTTCTCTAATATTTTCGTATTGGCATGCATAGTATGTTTAATAAAATCATAATTTTTATTGTATAAAACCTTTTTTTTTATTAGGTGGCTTTTATCGCTTCAACCTGACACTGTTAACATTCCAAATAACGATGGAAGAACTTGTTTACATATTGCAGCCATTACAAACAACACTGAACTCTGCAAAATTCTTATGGATAACAAAGTAACACATAATTTTTTTTTTATTTTCTTACGCGTAGATTTATCTTTTATTTTAAAATGCTATAGCTGTTCTTTTTAAGGCTAGGCTTGTTGTTATCATACAATAATTTTATTGAATCTAATTCATAACGCTTTTAAAATATATCAATGTATACTAGGCCACAGTTAATCCAATTATGAGGAATTCACGAGGTCAGCTTTTGACTCCTGTTGATGCTGCTGTAGCTAGAGGGAATCGTGGAGTTGCCAAATACTTACAACTGCATGGAGGGTTGCCGGGTTTAAAGCTTACTGATAAAAAAGCTTTACAGATTGCTATGCAAAAGTATTATCTTTCTTTTATGCTATTAATTACTCTTTTAGAATAAAAGTGAAATATATTTAATTACTCTTTTAGAATATATTTGAAATATATATTAATTAATCTTTAAGAATAAAAGTGAAATATATTTACTTTATCTTTTAGAATAAAAATGAAATATATTTAATTAATCTCTTTGAATTAAAGTGATATATTTAATTACTCTTTTAGAATAAAAGTGAAATATATTTAATTAATCTTTTAGGATAAAACTGAAATATATTTAATTAATCTTTTAGAATAAAAGTGAAATATATTTAATTCCTCTTTTAGAAGAAAAATGAAATATATTTAATTACTCTTTTAGAATAAAAGTGAAATGTATTTACTACTCTTTTCTAATAAAAGTGAAATATATTTAATTAATCTTTTCTAATAAAAGTGAAATATATTTAATTAATCTTTTAGAATAAAAGTGAAATATATTTAATTAATCTTTTAGAATAAAAGTGAAATATATTTGATTAATCTTTTAGAATAAGAGTGAAATATATTTAATTAATCTTTTAGAATAAAAGTGAAATATATTTAAATGCTTTTTAAACTATTTGTAAGAAAGTTAAGCTTTTGTTTTCATTATTTCTTAATTCTGCAGAGCTTTAGAACAAGGACCTGTAATAGGTCATACTGGGGCAACTCCATCAGATGTAACTGGAGAAGGAACACCAGTAGGTAACACCTTCTTAACACCAGGTGATGCCATGAACATGCATACCTTTTCCAGTTTGTCTAACTATTCATCCTCTTCGCAGAACTGATGCTTCTCCTCAATTGCGAGATGCTCAGGTAGAGTGTTTCTTTAATTAAAATTATGTTGATTAATTAATTTTTTAAATATTTAAATAGTTGTACCAAAATAAGAACTTTAAATTTTACTGTGGCAATCTTATTTTAATCTGAAAATGTTTTTTATTAAAAAAAAAAAAAAAAAAAAAAAAAAAAAAAAAAAATTTTTTTAAATATTTTTAAATAAAAAAAAAAATAAAAATTTTAAAAAAAAAAAAAAAAAAAAAAAATAAAAAAAATGTTTTTTTTAAAAAAAAAAATAAAAAAATAAAACTATAAATGAAAATATAGAAATACATTTTTTCAACAAAACAGAGTTTTAAATATGGAACTATCTAAATTATAACAAGTTTTAAATTAAAAGAATACTGGTATACTAAATTAATTAAAATTTTACACAAAACAATGTTAGCCAGCATGAAAGTTTAGCACTCTAGTATAACGAGTACAGTCGATTTTTAGTAAATATTTATCTCTTAAATAAGTAAAATTAATTAAAAATCTGTTTAAGAAAACAAAAACTTATGAAAAGTTTTAAATGTCTTTTATGTGTGTAATAAATAAGTTGGAAAATATTAGTTTTCATTGCAAATTAATTTGAATTGTCTCTATATGTTGCTATATATATATATATATATATATATATATATATATATATATATATATATATATATATATATATATATATATATATATATATATATATATATATATATATATATATATATATATATATATATATATATATATATATATATATATATATATATATATATATATATATATATATATATATATATATATATATATATATATATATATATATATATATATATATATATATATATATATATATATATATATATATATATATATATATATATATATATATATATATATATATATATATATATATATATATATATATATATATATATATATATATATATATATATATATATATATATATATATATATATATATATATATATATATATATATATATATATATAATATATCTATATATATACGTTTAACAACACTTTGACTTGCAGTGGTGTGATATGGTTTTGTGAATGTTTTTTGGTAAAATGTTTTATTTAATGTTTTAACAAAAAGAAAAAAAAAGAAAAAAAAATAAATCAAATTGTAAGCATGAAAGTTAAAATTGCTTTTTTTAAAAAAAATTTATTGGCTCTACCTTGATGACTAGGGGAATTATTTCACTTGAGAAAGTGTAAATTATAAAAACAAAGACAAGAGCGTAACAAGAAAATATCATTGTTTCTGAAAACGTTTGTAGAATTTTATCCACATTATATGAATCCTTCATATTGCAGACTTTTACGTCTAATGAAAACATCTCTGAGCATGCTGATAAGGATATTTCAAATGCTGAACTTCAAGAAAATATTGATGATCAACAGAAAGGTGAATCTAATAAAAAAGAAGAGATTAATGAATCAGAAGAAAATGAAGAAAATAGCAGTAACAAAATAAAAGAGGATATCTCAACTTCCAAAAGCTTAAGCGAAGAAAGTAATGAAGATACTAAAAATGAAATCAATAATAAAGATGAACTATTAGATAAAGATGAAACATCTGATAATATTCAAAATGATGAAGAAAATGTAGTAAGAGCAGAAGCTGATCAGAATGAATGTGCAGCTGATGGTGAAGAAAGTGGAGTAACTGGAACTATGAATGAGTTAAAAGAAACAGATGATAATGATATCAATTTGGATAAAGAAACCGACAGCAAAGTCTCTTCCGAAAATAAAGAAGAAGACGAAATAGAAGACGATAAAATTGATTCTCAAAATGTATCTAAAACAGAAGAAGATAAAATTAATGCACAAAATTTAAACAAAAATGCTGACGGAGAAAATATAGATGATAATGAAATTGGAGTTGACAAAGAAAGTGAAGATGAAACAAAAGATGAATTCAATGAAGAAGATAATGAAGAAACTAAGAGCAATGAAGATATTGAGCGCAATACCGATGATGAAAATGAATATATGTATGAAGAAAATGCAAAAGATATTGAAGATTCTGCTAAAGAAGAGTTTGAAGAAGAAATTAATGACGAAAATGCAGTAAAATCCGAAGCTGAATCGCCAGAATCTCAAACAGAAACGTCTTCAGAAACATCTCAACCTACCGTCAGAAGTAACAGAGCTAGCGTTTCAGAAGCAACTGAAGATTCCTCAGAAAGTAAGTTAAAAAGTAGTTTAAAGTCTAATGAAGGAATCAGTAGGTCTTCAAGTCAAGATAATACAAACTCTGATAGCAGAGAATTACAAAATAGTGAATCATCTGAAAATTCTACAGAAAACGAAAGTCTTCAAGAAACAGATTCCATGAACACTGCGGCAGTAGTTTTAGATGAAACGAAATCTCAAAGTGCAAAAAGTTCTAAGAGTTCTACAAAGCTATCTGAGAGTAAAAGTCAAGAAAACATTAGCGAAGAAACTGAAGAAAACTAATGAAAATGATAAAATTGTTAACAGACAGAGTAGTAGAACTTCAGTTGATAGTAAGAAGAGTCTGAAAAAAACTGAAGCTATAGTTTTAGATGAAGCAAAATCTCAAAGCGCTAAAAGTTCTAAAAGTTCTAAAAGTTCCAAAAGTTCTAAAAGTTCTAAAAGTTCTAAAAGTACTAGGAAAAATCAAGAAAGCATTACTGAAGATGCTGAAGGAAACGATGAGAAAAATGATAATGTTAGCAGACAAAGTAGCAGAATTTCAGTAGACAGCAAGGATAACCAGGAGAATACTGAAGCTATAGTTTTAGAGGGAACAAAATCTCAAAGTGCTAAAAGTTCTCAAAATTCTAAAAAGCTATCCAGAAAGGACACTCAAAAAAGCATTACTGAAGATACTGATGAAAACATCGAAAATGATAAAAATGTTAGCAGACAAAATAGTAGGACTTCGGTTGATAGTAAGAGCAGTCTTAAAAAGAAAGAAGACTCCAAAAGCACTTCTTCTGCAGCTTCAGATGAAACAAAATCTCAAAGTGCTAAAAGTTCTAAAAAACTATCTAGCAGGAAAACTCAAGATAGCATTATCGGAGATCCTGATGAAAACAACGAAAAAAGTAGACATGCTAGCAGACAAAGTAGCAGAACCTCAGTTGACAGTAAAGACAGCCTGAAAAGAAGTGCAAGGTCAAAAAGTACTGAATCTGAAGTTTTAGATGGAACAAAATCTCAAAGCGCTAAAAGCTCTAAGAGTTCTACAAAGCTATCTAGCAGGAAAAGTCAAGAAAGCATCATTGAAGATGATGAAGAAAACGATGAAAATGATAATAATGCAAGCAGACAAAGCAGAAGAACCTCAGCTTGATAGTAAAGACAGCCTGAAAAGAAGTGCAAGGTCAAAGAGCACGGAATCTGTGGTTTTAGATGACACAAAATCTCAAAGCGCTAAAAGTTCTAAGAGTTCTACAAAGCTATCTAGCAGGAAAAGTCAAGAAAGTATTATTGAAGATGGTGAAGAAAACGATGAAAATGATAAAAATGTAAGCAGACAAAGCAGCAGAGCTTCAAATGATAGTAAAGACAGCCTGAAAAGAAGTTCAAGGTCAAAGAGCACTGAATCTGTAGTTTTAGATGAAACAAAATCACCAAGCGCTAAAAGTTCCAAGAGTTCTACAAAGCTATCTAGCAGAAAAAGTCAAGAAAGCATTATTGAAGATGGTGAAGAAAGCGATGAAAATGATAAAAATGCAAGCAGACAAAGCAGACAAAGCAGCAGAGCTTCAAATGATAGTAAAGACAGCCTGAAAAGAAGTTCAAGGTCAAAGAGCACTGAATCTGTAGTTTTAGATGAAACAAAATCACCAAGCGCTAAAAGTTCCAAGAGTTCTACAAAGCTATCTAGCAGGAAAAGCCAAAAAAGCGTTAATGAAGATGGTGAAGAAAACGATGAAAATGATAAAAATGCAAGCAGACAAAGCAGACAAAGCAGACAAAGCAGCAGAGCTTCAAATGATAGTAAAGACAACCTGAAAAGAAGTGCAAGGTCAAAAAGTACTGAATCTGAAGTGGTTTTAGATGACACAAAATCTCAAAGCGCTAAAAGTTCTAAGAGTTCTACAAAGCTATCTAGCAGGAAAAGTCAAGAAAGTATTATTGAAGATGATGAAGAAAACGATGAAAATGATAAAAATGAAAGCAGTCAAAGCAGCAGTACTTTAAGTGATAGCAAGGATAGCCTGGAAGGAAAATTAGACTCCAAAAGCGACGCAGTATCTGCAGTTTCAGAGGAAACAAAATCACAAAGCGCTAAAAGTTCCAAGAGTTCTGCAAAGCTATCTAGCAGGAAAAGTCAAGAGAACATTAGTGAAGATGCTGAAGAAAACAATGAAAATGATAAAAATATTAGTAGACAAAGTAGCAGAGCTTCAGTAGACAGTAAGGATAGTCTTAAAAGAAATAATTCCAGAAATGAATCTAAACGAAAAAGTAACAGTAAGGAGAGATCATCTAGTAGAGAAAGCGCTGGAAAAGTTTCTCAGAATGAAAGAAATGCTTCATCAAAAGATAGGTCCCAAGATGTAATAAGTAGGAAAAATTCCCAAGAGAGCATTTCCTCTGACAATGGAAGATTCTCGAGAGAGTATTTCCTCTGGCAGGAAAAGTAATAATAGGATTTCAGATAGTGCTAAAAATAAGTCTAAGGAAAATGATGATAATGAGAATATAGAAATGCAAAATACGATACAAACCCCTGACGAAAACATTTTGCGTAATCTTGACTCAGATGAAACCTCTAAACAAATTAATTCTAAGTTGAACGAAGATGAATTAAGTGACTCAAAATTAGAAGTTCCTGAGCGAGAACTAGGAGACGGAGCAAGTGAAGATGGAGAAGTAGCTGGTGTTTCAGGAAATGATTCTGATAAAGAAAAAAATTGAAAAGAAAAGCCAAAAGAAGAAAAAGAAAACAGCTAAGAAACGCTCTGGAAAATCTCTTTCTTCCAAATCTATCAAATCAAAAAAAGCTGAGGAAAGCGATGCAGATAGAAGTTCAAATGGATCTAATTCCTCTTCCTCTTCTTCAGATGAAGAAGAAGAAAATGAGGGTAACTTAAATAACAGAAATATAAAAAGTTCAAAAAGTTTGACTCGCCCAAGGACAGCAATAAAGATAAATACCAATTCAAAAGATGAACAACAAGATAAATATATTATGGATTATGCTGATATTGACGGTTTACACTCGAATGATGAACGATCACACGAAGTGCTTTTGTCATCAAGTGGGAGGGATACTGGATTGGTTCGTGAGGCTCCTGCAGAAAATATTCATTCCCCTTCAAAGTTATCGATACAGGACAATCAGAATTTAAAGGTAGAGTTCTTAATGTCATTAAGAAATTTTTGTTTTTGTTTTATTTCACTTTCGTTTTGTTTTTAAATGCTTTAATTGTTTAAATCTTCATTACGACAGTGGTTTTAATATCACGTTTGATTTTTCAAAGTTCATTTGACTGTTAAATACTCTGTGCTTATTATATCTTATTTGCATGCCGATATAAAACTTCAAACAACGATCGCACTTCTTATAAAGCTTGTCAAACACCAATTTTAATCTTGGTTTACTTCTAAATCCCATCAACAGTCCAGAAATAGCAATTTAAACGGAGAGACATCATCCGACTATTCTTCTGGAGATGATGAAGGAGAAGGCGAATCTAAAAAGAAAAAGAAGAGTCGGAAGAATAAGAGCAAATCTATGAATGATCTTGATGAAGATAATTTGAATGCAAATTATTTAAGCGGAGAAGAAACCTATTCTGACAATAATAGGAGTCAAAATGAAGTAAGCAATTCCGCTGAAGTTTTATATTTCATTGTATATATATGTATATGTATATATATATATATGTATGTGTATATATATGTATGTGTATATATATGTATATGTATATGTATGTGTATATATATGTATGTGTATATATATGTATATGTATATATATTATGTGTATATATATATATATATATATATATATATATATATATATATATATATATATATATATATATATATATATATATATATATATATATATATATATATATATATATATATATATATATATATATATATATATATATATATATAAAGGGAGGCAAATTTGGACGTCTAAAAGGCGACAGATTACCAAAACATTTGCGACCAAGTGCCGAAGAAGTGTCTGAAGAAGTCTCTGAGAGCAGCAATGAAAGTGCAGAAGGAGAAGGAGGAGAGACGAAAGAAAGTAAAAAAGGCAGAACGAAAGGAGGAATACTCAGAAGGAAATCGAAGAAAGAAAAGGACAAATCAAAACCACAAACCAGAAAAGATTCGGCAAAAAGAATTTTAAGTGGAGGTCCTAGAAAGGTTATTATTATTATTATTATAATAATAATTATTATTATTATTATTATTATTATTATTATTATTATTATTATTATTATTATTATTATTATTATTATTATTATTATTATTATTATTATTATTATTATTATTATTAATTATTATTATTATTATTATTATGATAATTATTATTTCTTCTTCTTCTTCTTCTTCTTCTTCTTCTTCTTCTTCTTCTTCTTCTTCTTCTTCTTCTTCTTCTTCTTCTTCTTATTATTATTATTATTATTATTATTATTATTATTATTATTATTATTATTATTATTATTATTATTATACTGTGTTTATTTTTAGAAGGCGACATTTATTTATAGGTCCAAACTATGGAATCAAATTTAAAGAAAAGAAGACCTGACCCAGCTACTGAAATGTCCATTACTAGGGCTATGCAAACAACTTTAAGACAGTAATATATATATATATATATATATATATATATATATATATATATATATATATATATATATATATATATATATATATATATATATATATGCACTCATCAACATAAAAGTGAAAAATTACTTCATGAAGTCTCAAACTATTAAATTAATTAGTAAATAAATTAATTAAATAAATTAATAAATTAATTAAATTAATTAAGGTATTCGTTGGAGAGAAGACTTTTCCAGCAACTTCTTGATTTAAAGAGAATGCAAATAAGAAATTCAAGAGCGAACGAACACGTGACGATTAAGAAGCTTGTTGATGACTTTAATAAAGACAATGCCAGATTAGGTTTCAAGGAATATCGAGGACAGTTTACTTTTGCAGCTTATGAAAAATATTTGTATGGTAATGTTAATTTTTTTTTAATGCTATTTTTTTAATATTATTTTAAATATCATTTATTTAATATTATTTTTTTTTTAATATTATTTACTTCATAATATTTTTTTAATATTTTTTAATATTTTTTTAATATTAACAATTTAATGTTTTTTTTTTAATATTTTATATTATTTGTTTTAATATTTTTAATATTTTTTAATATTTTTCAATATTTTTAAATATTTTTTAATATAATTTTTATTTTAATTTTTAATACTTTTATATTATTTTTTAATATTAATTTTTTTCATATTGATAAGGATTATTTAAAAATCACTTACAAACATTAATAAAATTTAATTATCTTTTATCACTTTCTTTAATAATTCATAATTAATTTGCTTGAATTATTACTTGTGATAGTTATGCTATTATTATTATTATATTATTATTATTATTATTATTATTATTATTATTATTATTATTATTATTATCATCTTTGCTATTATTATTACTAGTATTATTGCAGTAAGCATCCTAAGTAACGCCTCTGTTATTGTTACTTGAATGATCAATATTTCTAGAACTTTGCTACTCTAGAAGTAACCTATCATAACTTGTAATTATTAAATAAATTATATATATATATATATATATATATATATATATATATATATATATATATATATATATATATATATATATATATATATATATACTATTAATAATATTTTATTAATATATTTGCTTATTTATTTATATTTTTGTTTTTGTTTTTACTTTACCAAATATTTTTTTATTTTTTTTTACCAAAAAATTAACAGATCATGATTTAAGCTGAAGTTATAGGTTTATTTATTTATTTATTTATTTATTTATTTATTTATTTATTTATTTATTTATTTTTACACAGATCAACTGAGGTTCCTTCAATCAAATCAAGGAAATCGCTTGCCAAGGTTTGGCGGGAACGACGATGTTGACAGACTTTCAAGAGCTCTTAAGAGGTCTAATGTTCCAGACATAACTTCAACACTTGACAACAAAGATAAGACGGTTCAGAACTGTAATCATTCAACTAATAGATGTCATCACGCAATTCACGCATACACCGGAGTGCCTTGTGCAGCTTATTGTAAGTATAATTCAGAAGAATTTCTGTTTACTAAATTTTTAAAAATATTTATTAATTTACTTATTAATTTACTAAATTTTTAAAAATATTTATTAATTTACTTATTTATTTATTAACTGAAATGTATTTTAAATGTATTTTTATGTAAGCTCTTTATAAGGTCCTCAGAAATTTAGGTTTTCTGCTTATAGATTGTAAACAAATTAACTCTTTGAATGAAAGCATGTATTTGTTTTTGAAAGCATTAAATATATTTACAAAATGATCTATATTATTATCAATATATATATATATATATATATATATATATATATATATATATATATATATATATATATATATATATATATATATATATATATATATATATATATATATATATATGTATCGTCTTGATGGCAAAGCTTTCATATTGCGAGATCTTTGTTCCCAATGCTATATAAAAAATAAAATCACAAATATGAGATCAAAAATTTATTGTTCCAAGATTTCCAAGTATTACTTCTATGCTAAAGTATTGTTTCTCCCTTTTTGATTTTCCTTTAATATTTTCCTTTTAAAAAATGTTTCGATTATTCGAAGATAATATTAAATGAAAATTAAATTTTTTTTTTTCCAATTTTGCTTTAAATTTTGCTATTAAATCTAATCATTTAAATTTAATAAGGCACAAATTTGAAAAGAAATATTTTCATATTAATTTTCGGTGACAACTTTCTTCCTATTATTTATTCTGGAGTTTAGATGGTCAGTTTGATTTTATTTAAATTTAAAAATCTATATTTTAAATTAAACTCTTCTTATAACTCCTATGAAAGGATTTAATTTTATTTTTCACAGTGGCTCAGTATAGAAAAAATATAAAAGATGGGAAAGTAAATTTGCCCAAAATTACACCTCCTGGGTTAGATAGAGCAGAAGTATCCCATAGAAAGGGGGGTCAACCTCCAAGAGATGTCACCCCTGATGTAAAGAAACCTTTGAAAGTCCAGTTGCAGGTAATAGTTAATTAATTAATAGTTCACTTAATAATTAATAGTTAATTCACTTGTTTGAAGAAATGGGTATTAATGTCCGAGTTCAAAGATCACTTTTCTGTCTTTTATTAACTTAAAAATTGATTGTGTGATACGAGAAATGTCTATTATTTTTTTTATTTAATTTTTGAGTTTAAAAAGAACTTGTTAATTTTTTCAATTTGATGGAAACTGTTAAGTAAAGAATTATGTTTAATTTTCAAGATGAATGAAATTCCAAAATTAAATAAATTAATGGAGAATAAGAAGCTAAATTTTTAATAATATGTAAAATTAAATGTTTTCAATAATACGAGTATGTAATTTTTTACCAAAAAAAAAAAAAATAAATAAATTAAAAGTTTCTGCATATAAATCTTTTTACTTGAATGTGAGTAGCAGATGATTAAAAATATTTTAAAGTAATTTCGCTATCTCAAAGAATCGCTATTAAATTTATTTAAATTTTCCAGAAAATATAAAGACAATTTACAAAGAGTTTTTTGTATTATTCTTTTAAATTTTATGAAAATTTAAATAAATTTACAATAAAGTTATATGATCAAGTTTAAACTTAAAATGATCAAAAAAAAAAAAAAAAAAAAAAAAAAAAAAAAAAAAAAAAAAAAAAAAAAAAAAAAAAAAAAAAAAAAAAAAAAATTTAAATCTTGTAGTATTTTAAAGTTTGAGAAAAGGAAATGAAACCGATAATTTTTATTTTTCGGAAACAATATTAAATAAAAATAATTTTTTAAAAAAAATTTTTTTTTAACAATTTTTGTTTTAAATTTTGCTCTTAAATCTATCATTTGCGTACATAAGGCACAAATTTGATAAGAAATATTTTCATATTAATTTTCGGTGAAGACTTTCTTCCTATTATTTATTTCAGATTGAGTTTCCCACAGATAAATTCACATGACTTTATTTTATGTTCTTTCTAATTTTGAATCGACTGTAGTATCTTTTCTCATTAATTTAGCCGAGTTTTTCAAGTTTATCTTTAAAAGTTTGAAGCAATCTCGGAATCATTTATACTAACTTTATTGTTATATATAATAATTACCTTAGGATTATCTTAGATTACATAATTTATGAGTATATAATTATTTGCACTTTAATTAAAATTTAGAAATAATGAGTATTCAACCCTGGTTGAAAAGCGCCATGGGAGATTACTATGATACTTTTTCTCTATTATAAATTTTCATACTTACTAAACGTTTGAGAAACCAAATTAAAAAAGTAATAATTATTTAACCTTCTCTTTTCCCGATAATTTGGAAAGTACTAAAAAATAATGCATATTATCTAGACAAAATAATTAATAAAATTATATTTCAAATTAAGAAGGCAATTTTTAAATTCATTTTTTTTTTGACATATAAATTAGATTATGTCAAAAATAGAAAGTATAAGAATAAAACAATTGACTTTACTTTCTATTAATATATTAGCAGTTGATAACGGGTACTGAAAACTTTAATATGAAATTAAAGAATATTCAGATAATAAATTATTATTTTTAATTAAATAAAAAAAAATCAATAAACAGATTTTAAATATTTACTTCAAGTTCTAAATATTTCAATATATTTTAACTCAATACCGAAATAAAAATAAATATGACAAATCTGCATGTCTTACGATTTTGATTTTGATTTTTTTTTTTTTTTGAATTTTATTACTCGCTATTTAGCACGGCAGAGCCAAGCAACAAATATCTTTACCAACCAACTTTCTTGATAAATCTCAGAAATATCAACTAACTGTGAGCATCCAGGTGAGTTCGAACTGATTATATTTGATTATATTTTATTCGAATTAATTAATTATTTATTTATTTACTTATTTATTTATTTATTTATTTATTTTATGTTTCGAATTGGTCTTAGAACGTTTTAACTCATTATTTTCACGTGTTTATATTTAAATATCTTGAATTGAAAAATTATACACAGTGTCATTTTTGTTTAAGAATATATTTAATGTATTTGCACGCTTGTGTGTATATATATATATATATATATATATATATATATATATATATATATATATATATATATATATATATATATATATATATATATATATATATATATATATATATATATATATATATATATATATATATATATATATATATATATATATATATATATATATATATATATATATATATATATATATATATATATATATATATATATATATATATATATATATATATATATATATATACACTCGAATTCATTGTTTGCTCCATAACAAAAATATTTCAAGTTGCAGATGAATAAAGATGAAAATTTAGAATTATTAAAATTTGAAAGAAAGAGAGAAAAATTTCCTAAAATTTAACCTTGAGTGATTTTGTATCACACACAAAAGTGACATTTAGAAAACTGATTGATCGATCTTTTTTCTAAAAAAAATTTCAAGGTAAATGGGTTTCGTGTGGTCGGAAGAAGTTAAGTAGAAATTTTATTTTTAAAAAGCAAAATGAAAACTTTTATATTATTTGCATAGAAAAAAAAAAAAAAAAATACAAACCAGAAATAAATGGTATAATAGATGAATCTTATAAACCATATAGCTAAAAACATGCAAAAATGGTTCTTATGTTTACGTCATATAAGGGTCATATTTGGATGTTTCTGATAATTTTCTTATAAAACTTATCTATTATACCATTCAGATATAACTGGCACATTTATCTGCACATTTTATAGAAAAGGATTTAAAATTCAATACATTTTCTATAGCTTTATTCTTAATTAATAATTTCTTTTAGTAATTTAAACTAACAAAAAGGACAAGAGAGAAAATTGAGATAATATATTTAATTAATTCTATGATTACAAATCCTTATAATAAAGGAAATATAATTATTCTTTACTGGACAAACCCAAAATCTTTTGAAAAGTCTTCCTCATAGTGTTCTATTCTCATTTGTATAATATATTTCATTATTTTATTATTATATATATATATATATATATATATATATATATATATATATATATATATATATATATATATATATATATATATATATATATATATATATATATATGTGTGTGTGTGTGTGTGTGTGTGTGTGTGTGTGTGTGTGTGTGTGTGCATGTATCAGTGCATGAATGGTCATTGGTATCCTTTTTTATATTCATATTATGTATTATTTTAAGAAAGGAATTTTAATTATGAAATTTATAAAATATTATAATAAGTAATTTAATTAACATAACAGTGCCATGTTGAAAGAACTGACACCAGTAAGGCATATATATAATATATATATAATATATATATATATATATATATATATATATATATATATATATATATATATATATATATATATATATATATATATATATATATATATATATATATATATATATATATATATATATATATATATATATATATATATATTATATATACTTGATCTTTTAATTATATATAGAGACTCTTCGGGTTACATAATAAAGATTATAACTATGATAAAACGTTAAGTTAATAAATATTAAAATGTTGAAAATCAAAAAGATCAAAAGGAAGGTAAGAAAAAAATATAAATTATTTTTAGGCATCAAAGTATATTACTCGTCGGATAGTTTCCTTTTTCGCTTCCTTATATAATAACTACCACAACCGTACTCAATACTAATATCTTTTGATTCTTTCCTCTCGGAACAAATTTGTTGGAATTGTCTTGTTGAATGCTTAGAGGAACGTCTCAAAACAGGGGTCCCATGGACCCACTAGAGGACTACATGGACCCTCAGGACACTACATAGACACCCAGGGAATTACAGAAGATTTGAGGGGGTCTTCAAGAAAAAATGTTATTTCGAGGGTCCTTAGCATAATCTAAGCCTTAGTGTATAATATGAATGCATGGGGAGTAGTATATGACGCGTTTTCGAGGCGTGCCAGATTTAGCTATTTTTCGAAAAATCTGACAACCCAAGCCAAACGGGATTTTGATTTGCAATGCAAATCACTCCGCTCAAATTGACCTAACGCTCTTTCCTGACACCATTTTGGGGGGGTTCACTATGTGTGTATTGTTGTCAATAAATATTTATCCCACTGTATTTCACTTAGTTCTGCTGATATAGCTGTTATGCCGTCTAACTATTATTATTTACCGTAATGTGTTTTATTCACTTAGTTCAGTTTTACTATTAAAAATGTTCTTATACTTACCTACAAAACCAGGCAGTTCCCTAAGACTTTTCTATACATATATATGGTTCTTTTTATGTTATTTTGCATTTATTTCGTGAGTGTTAAAAACAGTTTTTTTTTCTTTTTTTTTTGAAAAATAATTTTACTTATTTATTCATCTATTTATTTATTTATTTATTTATTTTTTATTTTATTTTCTATTGTGATTTAGCCATATGTATTTTACATTAATTAATTTTATATAAATCGTATATATATATATATATATATATATATATATATATATATATATATATATATATATATATATATATATATATATATATATATATATATATATATATATATATATATATATATATATATATATTAAATTAAAGAAACAAATATATTGATTTTGACCACAATTCTAAAGAAAACTCCATAATTCTATTATCAAAAGTTCAATAATTAATACAAAGTCTTACAAAGAAAATTCAATTTTTAGGCAAAGCTTTAACAACTCCTTTGACCTTCCTGGTTGGATTTCTTGTTTTTGCATTTTTTTGCCATTTTTTTAATTTTTTTTAATTTAATTTTTTTTTTTTTTTGCATTTTTTTTCTTTTTTTACTTTTTATTTTTTATTTTTTTATTTTTTTTTATTTTTTTTATTTTTTTTATGTAAAGGGAAAAGTTGAATATTGATTTAACAGAAATATATATCTTTCTTCCTGTAAAGGAAGAAAGAACTTTGTTTATTTAAGGTATATATATATATATATATATATATATATATATATATATATATATATATATATATATATATATATATATATATATATATATATATATATATATATATATATATATATATATATATATATATATATATATATATATATATATATATATATATATATATATATATATATATATATATATATATATATATATATATATATATATATATATATATATATATATATATATATATATATATATATATATATATATATATATATATATATATATATATATATATATATATATATATATATATATATATATATATATATATATATTATATATATATATATATATTATATATTATATATTATATATATTATTATTTATTATTATTATATTTATTGTTAATTATTTATATTATATATTATTATTATTATTATTATTATTATTATTATTATTATTATTATTATTATTATTATTATTATTATTATTATTATTATTATTATTATTATTATTATTATTATTATTATTATTATTATTATTATTATTATTATTATTATTATTATTATTATTATTATTTTTATTATCATTATTATCATTATTATTATTATTTTTTAATAAATCTTGGACACTTATTTTCACTTTCTTCATTAAGTTAAAACAATTTTTTAAACAAAAAAATTTTAACGGGATGTTTTAAATAAATTTCCATAATACAAAATCTAAAAAATTCTTTTTCTCCTTAGAATTTTTATCAGTTTTTTACTTTCCTATTTTGTAATTCTAATTATTTAAAAAAAAAATATTAAATAATTTTATTTTAAATTAACAATTGAAACTAAACTAATTTAAATACCTACATAGTAAGGAAAACTAATTTGAATTATAGAATACTTTCATTTCCTTTTAAACTATATATATATATATATATATATATATATATATATATATATATATATATATATATATATATATATATATATATATATATATATATATATATATATATATATATATATATATATATATATATGTATATATATATATATATATATATATATATATATATATATATATATATATATATATATATATATATATATATATATATATATATATATATATAATATATATATATATATATATATATATATATGATATGATAGTAAGGGGATATAATAAGACAAGGGGAGAAGATATTGGGAGGTTTGAGAGATAATTGGAGAAGAGGAAGGTTGTCAAGTGAGGTGAAGGTGAAAATGCTTGAGAGATCTTGTATACCGGTGGTTATGTATGGAAGTGAAATATAGGGGTTAATGCGAGGAGGAGAAAATAGGTTGAGTTATTGAAATGAAGGGTTTGAGAGC
>SEYY01007222.1:67500-72500 GCA_009176605.1 Armadillidium nasatum
TAATTTTTTTCCCTGTTTGACTTCACATATAAAATTTGATTAAATTATTTACCTTGAAGATATTTAAAAAAAAAAAAAAAGAAGTTATTAATTAACACTAAATTTTTGGTCTTGTAACTATATTTCTTTAAAATTTCAGTTTATTTCTTTCAAATTATTGGAAAGAATTTTTTTCCATAAATGAAAAGTCAATTCCCAGGAAAATTAGATCAGAAATACTTAGATTCGTTCCGTATAAAAATAACCATTTTCCAAAATGAAAGTTGAACACCAACATTGTCAAAAAAAAAAAAAAAGAAAAAAAAAATTAATTAAATGAAAACTGATTTGGAATCCCAAGGAAATTTCTCTCTAACTTTACGATGCGAAACGTAGTCGTCGAATAATAATAATAATAATAATAATAATAATAATAATAATAATAATAATATAATAATAATAATGATAATGATAATAGCAAGCTCATGTGCTTATACCGTATGCATGTTCTTGCTGACAGTTAAATTTTATTTTAAAAAATAATAAAATTATTAAAAAAAAAAAAAAAAAAAGCAAAAAATAAAAATTTAATAAAATTAATAAAAAAATTATTTTTAATATAATTTTATTTATTATTATTTATTATTTATCATTATTATTACTTTATTTATTTAAAAAAATTAAATAAAATTATTTGGTGAAGCAACATATCTATTTGGTGAAGCAACTTAATAGTGTACCGCGCAAAATGCACTTAGGCCAAAAATGAACGGAATAATAATAATAAGATATAGATAAAAATAATAATAATAATAATAAATAATAATAATAATAATAATAATAATAATAATAATAATAATAATATATAATAATAATAATAATAATAATAATAATAATAAATAATATAATAATAATAATAATAATATAATAATAATAATAATAATAATAATAATAATAATAATAATAATAATAATAATAATAATAATAATAATAATAATAATAATAATAATAATAATAATAATAATAATAATAATAATAATAATAATAATAATAATAATAATAATAATAATAATAATAATAATAATAATAATAATAATAATAATAATTAAATAAAAAATCTTCAGCACTTACTTTTTGAAATCATCAAAAATTCCATTTTTTTAAGAAATCCGCCAAACGAATTTTTTTACTCAAGTCTTATCTTTCATATCTCATCTTAATATTCCATCCCCTTGGAATATGAAGAGAGAGAGAGAGAGAGAGAGAGAGAGAGAGAGAGAGAGAGAGAGAGAGAGAGAGAGAGAGAGAGAGAGAGAGAGAGAGAGAGAGAGTAAATGTATGAAACGAAAGTGTTGCTTAAATAATAACGAATCGAACTTGTGATAAAGTGAAAATTTATAGTTCTCTAGTATCTGCCCTCAACAAATAGCAGATATGCACTTTTATATTTAATACAAATCGAAGTATACGTGTGTGTGTTTTTTTTTTTTGCGAGTGCGTTTGTTTGTTTGATAGTGTGTACGGGGAAATGTGTATATATTTGTGTCCCATTTTTGGTGTGAGCAGAATATGTGTGAGTATTTACTAATAAACTGTGAATGTATTCATATAACCGGAATTATGGATGGATATCTACGAAAATTCGATGACCAATTCTAAAATAATTCGCAACACAACTCCAAAATAATTTCTTACCGATTTGTGATTAACAGTTTCGACGATTGTGTCGAAAATTTTAAAGATAAAATTGGTCATTCGTTGCAGACCTTTTAACACGATATATATATATATATATATATATATATATATATATATATATATATATATATATATATATATATATATATATATATATATATATATATATATATATATATATATATATATATATATATATATATATATATATATATATATATATATATATATATATATATATATATATATATATATATATATATATATATATATATATATATATATATATATATATATATATATATATATATATATATATATATATATATATATATATATATATATATATATATATATATATATATATATATATATATATATATATATATATATATATATATTATATATATATATATATATATATATATATATATATATATATATATATATATATATATATATATATATATATATATATATATATATATATATATATATATATATATATATATATATATATATATATATATATATTATATATATATATATATATATATATATATATATATATATATATATATATATATATATATATATATATATATATATATATATATATATATATATATATATATATATATATATATATATATATATATATATATATATATATATATATATATATATATATATATATATATATATCCTAATTACACTGTTTTTTATTAGGTTTTTAAAACAAACATAAACAGCTGAAAAACTTTCCGTTAGTAACAATCCTAAATTAAAACCATTAGGATCTTTTTGAGAGCTAATATTGTTTCCTTAAAAGGTCAATAAAGACTAATTTTGGTGATAAAATTGCTTTTAAACCAATCCAATTCTTGTTGTTTTCAATAGCTTCAAAATCCAATTAACTTTCCTTTAATTATAATTATAAAAATTCTATTAATTGTATTTCATTAACTTTGTTGCTTTTATTGGTAACAACAATAGCTCAAGTACTTTTCATTATATCATCATTCAGTTTATATATATATATATATATATATATATATATATATATATATATATATATATATATATATATATATATATATATATATATATATATATATATATATATATATATATATATATATATATATATATATATATATATATATATATATATATATATATATATATATATATATATATATATATATATATATATATATATATATATATATATATATATATATATATATATATATATATATATATATATATATATATATATATATATATAGATCTAAAATACTTAGATTCGTTCTGTACAAAAATAACCAAAAAGGAATACATATATATATATATATATATATATATATATATATATATATATATATATATATATATATATATATATATATATATATATATATATATATATATATCTTTTTTCCTTTTTGTCTTTCTCTTTCTTCTTTTCTTATCTTCTTCTTCTCTCATTCTCTCTCTTCCCTTTATCTTCCAGAGGCATTTCGCACATTCTTATCAACGCTAAACTCTGTTTAATCTTTTTCAATTATTTTTACTTCACATCAAATTTTAATTCAAAATATTAGAGGAGAAGATCGTAAGACTTCTCCGGAACTACTGTACGCCACAGAAGATACTTGCTCTGTTTGTGAGAGAGATTTGTTCTTGTGTGCAGCTGACGTCTTTTGCATTGTTCCTCACGAAGGGTTCAAGTCTATGATGACTTTTTTGTCTTTAAAGACAAACCTCTAAATAAAATTGTTTTAATGATTTTCTAATAGATGAATTGTTTCTTCATTTCTACTTAAAACAATGACTAACAAAATTGATGTCGTTCTTTTTAAAGCTAAAGCAGCATTTCACTTCCTTTGAGGAGGCTTCATTTGGCTCTGCTTTCCACTTATGTGTCAGTTTTTTATCAGGTTTACAAATGCATTACTTTGGAGCCTGTCTGCACTTGATTTTGATGAAGGTCTAAATATTCCCTTACTATGGTGATTGAATGTCGATTCATAACCTTTATCACCAAAGAAGACATTATATATATATATATATATATATATATATATATATATATATATATATATATATATATATATATATATATATATATATATATATATATATATATATATATATATATATATATATATATATATATATATATATATATATATATATATATATATATATATATAACGTGTGTATGTGTGCATGATGGTTATTTCAGACAATTTAGGTGTCACGGTAAATTACTCAGTTTCATCTATTTTTACTTTATTGGTAATACCTATTGAGAGAAAGGTAAATGACCAACGAAAAAAAAAAAAAAAAAAAAAAAAAAAAGGAAGAAGAAAAAAAAAAGGAAAAAAAAAAAAAAAAAAAGTAATGCTCCTGTATTGGGGATTTAGATCGCCTCTTGAATGTTGTTCATAATGACCTCTATTGTATTTGTTTGTCGGGGGTGGGTGAGGTGGGTGGGGTGAGTGAGGTGGGTGGGGTGAGTGGGGGTAATAGACCAATTGGGGATGTTAGGTAACAAAGAAAGGCCATTATAAAAAGTTTTCGCTATTTCGATAATAAATTGAATGATTTCAATTTATTTAATATTAACAATACATGTAAATAAATGAACAGTTTTTAAAACTTAGATAAATATATCGTAGAGCAAATTTTTTTTTTTATTATGATTATAAAGATATAAAGGGTCAGCATTGTCTACTTGAGTATCATCATTATTTTCATAAAAATAATAATAACAATCGTTATAATAATAATAATAATAATAATAATAATAATAATAATAATAATAATAATAATAATAATAATAATAACACTGTAAACACCATCATAATTGTAATAATAAGAACACTGTAATCATCCTCATAATTATAATAATATTCTTTATCATAATAATAATAAAAATAATAATAATAATAATAATGATGATAATAATAATAATAATAATAATAATATAATAATAATAATAATAATAATAATAATAATAATAATAATAATAAGTATCACAATCATCATAACCATGATCTTCATCATTGTATTCCTCTAAATATTAAGTAATATAAATTTCTACATTAATATTAATAAAACTAAAAACTATTAATTAATAAAACTAATATAGTTAAAGATTAAAATATTATTAATATTATAATTAATATTTTTAAATATTAATAATTATTTATAATACGTAAACATAAGAAAGCAAAGGATTTCTTATACGCAATACATTTTCAGTTCAATTAAAAAAAAAAAAAAAAAAATAAAATAAATGTAACTAATTTTCT
>SEYY01007223.1:0-37500 GCA_009176605.1 Armadillidium nasatum
TAATTATATGAATGCTTAAAATTTAACTTCTTAAGTACTAATAAAGGTCTACTTCCTTTATTTAAGCACCTATTTGCCATGAAAATGCACCTAGTACCTAAACATCTGGGTAGGTCCGTACTAAAGTTTCTTCTTTTTTTGGTATAAAAATTATTTTTAAATCAACATACATTTTGCTCGTGCATATTTAGCTTAATTAAATCCTAACTTCCATAATAAATAATAAAAACAAAATAAAGTAAAAATCATCAACGAAGAATTAGCTGACTTGTAAATTTGAAAATTTCCTTGTAAAAAATTCACTAGTATTATTAGAAAACCGATTTCGATTGTGGATCACAAAATACTAGAACTTGTATTTTAATTTGCAGAACTTGTAAAATTTATGCAACACAAAATACTAGAACTCGTAATTTGAAATTTGTAACTTGTAAATTTTTACTTGTATTACTAGAATAATTATGCAACGGGGCCTAGAAGGGCTCCAGCGTTGCTTTAGTCTTCACTCCTGTAGATCCCACGCTCCAGTGTCACCATTCTTTAGTGCCCAAATTGAACTTCACTATGGTGTTGAAATAAAAGGAAGGCTGAGTTTTTGTTTTTATTTTACACAAAAGAAATGGAATCTGATAAGTGAGCAACAACTAGTTTGTACAACAGGAACCCTGTCTGCAAAAACAATAGGTAAAATAGTAATATACCCCCAGGAATGACACTACCCCACATTAGCGCACAAGAATATGCATTGTGACAATTCACAAGGGATAAAATGCAAATGGGCAAATAATAATTTGAAAAATAAAACTTGAACATATATATATATATATATAATATATATTAATATATATATATATATATTATATATAAATATAATAATATATATATATATATATATATATATATATATATAATATTAAATATATATATATATATATATATAAATAAAAATTAATTTAAAAAAAAAAATAATAAAAATAAACACATAATAAAAAGTATTTTAATAATTTCATGATCCTACCTAGCAACCTTGCTATCCTAGCGAGAAATCCTCCTCGGGCTGGTGGTAACCAAGAAGAGCAACAGGCCAAAAGATGGTGTTTTGACTGTGAGGGGTACACTGGAGAGCACTGAAGAGAAAGAAAAGAATCGCCATAGAAAAAGAGGAACGCTAGATAAAATCATCTATGATAGTCAAAATTTAGCACAAGCCATCATAGCAAAAGAAGTACTGTAGGCTATGTGAAATAATTTCTCACCTGCGCGAATAAAAAAGACTGTTGAGCGAGATGCAAACAGTGGAGAACTGCATTAATAACGCAGGTAAAATATCACTGCACTATTACCAATGGTAATAAACAAAATATACGCTGTATAGCTAAAACTTTAAGGCCTAATCTTTGAACGTCCTTCAATAGCGTCTATGTGACGTCACGCATCAAAACAACGCGGGAGGAAAAAGTTGGTTCCGAAAACACAGTATAACTTACAAATACAGTAAGGCGAGGAGAGCTCTGCTGGATACAACATATCAGTAGCTCAGTCGATCGAGCACTCGTCATAGCAAGCGAGAGGTCCCTGGTTCGAGGCCTGGAAATGTGAGCGGTTTTTCCTTTCGCTTAGCTCCGAATGACTCAGTCATTAAACGAGTACATCAGTGGAGTGCTCTTGCCACTGATGGGAATAATCCCGGCATCCGAGATAGGCCTGGTCCACCCAGCGGTATCTCTCCGTGGGCCCTTGAAACCCAAGGATCTTCCTCGAAAGATCCCACTGACAGGACGAAAGTCCTTCCTGGGAGAAGATGATTTAATAATATATATATATATATATATATATTATATATATATATATATATATATATATATATATATATATAATATATATATATATATTATATATATTATATATATATATATATATAATATATATATATATATATATATATATATATATATATATATATATATATATATATATATATATATATATATATATATATATATATATATATATATATATATTATATATATATATATACACACAACTTAAAAAGTCTACTAATTTACATTATTTTTTTAAAAGTTCAAATTTATTTTTTGCTTCATTTCAATCATTTTGTTACAGTTTTATATAAAAAAATATATTGCATTTTTCATTATTCATTAGTCATTTCACCTATTGATTCATTATTATAATAAAAAAATAAAAAACCAAAATAACCAAAATAACTGGTTTTTAATGGGTTTTTTTTCTACCCTGGTTAATTCTATAATCTTTGAAGTGTTTCTGATTAATTTTTATTGTTCTCATTAATTTATATTTCAAGCAATCATTTATGTTTTTCTTTACTACAGAATATGCTGTAGGAATATAAAAATCTTTTCTCAATATGGACAACATTTTATATATACCAGCATGCTTCAATTTTAAATGTAATTCTTTTATAATATTTTTGGTTAATATATTATATTTATGCAACAATACTGGATTTCTATGATTAAAATAAAAGTTTAATTTTGCAAATTTACTTTTTATTTTGATGTTATTTTTATCAAGAGAGAGATTAGTTTGTGTAACTAACACAGTTTCTTTATTTTTGGGGGGGATCTGCTAAAAATTGATAAATGTCTAGAAAAAGTTATTGTTGACACTGTCTGATAATGGCATTTCAACTTTCTTCATATGAACACTTTCAATTTGGATCACAATTTGGGAACAAACTTGGATTTTTCTTCTGTACTTTAATTTTTAAATTGTGAATAAATTTTCTAACAAAATATGAAACCTCACAAAGTTTATTAAAAGAAGAATTATCTAACTGAAAAAATGGTACAAAAGACCAAGTTTGAATATTAAATACATTAAAATTTTAAGTATTATTATTATATAAAGGGTTAGGAATTGTAACTCTTAACCTTTCATTATTATTATCTAATATTGGGCCTGCTAAGAAATTGGTTTTACTTAAAACTTTATACAAAACACATCTAGTGACAATATCACTTAGGTTCAAAGAACCATTACAGTGGCAAAAACCTACAGGATGCTTTTCACATGTATTTTCAATGAAATTCCCTTGATTATTGATAAATAAACTTTTCTTTTCAATTTTATCAAATTTTTGTACCTACATGCAATTCATTTATTCTTAATGAACAAAATGTATTATTTAAATTCTCAAGCATTTCAATTATACATTCAACATCAAATTTAACAGCAAATAGTTCTAAAACTGGAATTGATCTACTACTGTCAATATTTGAAATAATTTTATTTTTAGCACATAAAAAATGCAATATTTTATCACTTACATCTTTTAAATATAAGGCAGCATCATAAATGGCTTTACTTGCATCTGTATAGGCAATAATATTATATGGGAAAGAATAATGGCCTATAAATCATTTTAACTTAGGTTTTTTACTTTTATTATATTGATACAGACATGCAGCCAGAACAAACTTTGAGAGTGGGCAAACGATTTTCTAGGACGAGCAAAATAATATATATATATATATATATATATATATATATATATATATATATATATATATATATATATATATATATATATATATATATATATATATATATATATATATATATATATATATATATATATATATATATATATATATATATATATATATATATATATATATATATATATATATATATATATATATATATATATATATATATATATATATATATATATATATATATATATATATATATATATATATATATATATATATATATATATATATATATATATATATATATATTTTACCGTTTTGAAACTTAGGTTTCAAATGTAAATTTATTTCAGTTTTACTTTGTTTCCTTGTCTGCTCTTTTATTTGTCTATCTGTCTGACTGTTTGTTTGATTGTTTGTTTGTCTGTTTGTTTGTTCGTTTCTTTGCCTTTTTTCATGTTTGTCTGGTTTAATGTGATTGTGTGGGTAAAATGGCAGGTGTGCGCAGGCGTGGGTTCTCTATACACTTTACCAACGTCCGTGGCTTACTTTCTAATTTGGCCTCTGTGTAATACCACCTCTCTTGTTCTCATCTTTACTTTTTGCTATTGTCTGAGCCCCAGATACCTAAGAATTCCTCCTCAAACTTTTTTAATATATCCAACTATAACTTATTTCATAATTTCCGTTCTAAGGGTGGAGTTTGTGCCTACGTAAACACCAACACTCCGGTAACACGTCTTGTGAATCTTGAATCTCCTAACTCCGATGTTCTGGGGCTTAAAATCTTTTTTCCTACCACTACGATAATCTTGTGTTTCTGCTACTGTTCTCCCAATAGAACAGATTTTCCACCTTTTTTGAATATCTAATTACTTCTCACGAGACTGTTACATCTTCACATCCAAATACTGAGGTCCTCTACTTAGGGGATTTCAATGTACACAACACTGAATGGTTGGGTTCCTCTCATACTGATCCAGGAGGGGAGGAGTCCAAATCATTCAGCATTCTCAATGATCTGGAGCAACTGATTAAAGAACCAACACACATTCCGGATCGTCCTAACCAATTCTTAAACACTCTTGACTTACGTTTCACTACTAGTCCTTCTCTCTATAAATAAGCTGTCTTCGCACCTATTGGTAAATCTGACCACAACCTAATTACTCTTAATTTTCAAGCTTTCTCTCCAACTGCTCCACCCTGCCCTAAGCGAATCCTCTGGCACTTTGATCGGACTGACTGGGAGGCTTTGCGTTGCTTTTATGCTAACTATCCTTGAATGGACTACTTTGTCTCTGAAGACGCGTCAGTCTCCGCTGATAAGGTGGGGACTGTAATCGTTGATGGAATGAGCAGGTTCATTCCTTCTTCAACTAAATAAATCTTTTTCTCCTCAAAATACATGGTTCGATCGCGCTTGCTCTCGCGCCATTCAGGCTAGAGGCATCGAGTATCGAGGGTGGAAAACTCTCCTTCTCCTCTCACTCTTGCTAATTTTCATTCTGCTCGGAATCGTTGCAGGGATATTCTTCGACGAGCAAAGCGGGCTTTCACTAAAAGAAGGTGTGCGGAGCTTTTAAACTCCCACTGATAAATCTTTCTGGCCTCTTGCCAAAAACATCTCTAACAACTTCTGTAAATCTTCCTTTCCTCCTTTTATTCGCTCTGATGGCTCTGTTGCTAACACTCCAACTGAAAAGGCTAATCTCTTCGGACTCCTAATCTCCTCTAATTCAACCCTGAGACGACTCCGGCAATCCTCCTCCTACTTCTTCTCCTCTCAGATGTCCCATGCCTTTACCTGTGATTACATTTGATCAGGTGCATGGGCTTCTGAAATCTATGAACGTCAGGAAGGCACAGCGGTCCGGATGGCATTCCACACCGAGTTATAAGGGAGTGTTTGCTTCTGAGCTGGCTCCGTCCCTCGTTCAACTCTTTCTCTCTATGCCTCAATACTAGTACTTTCCCTCAGTGTTGGAAGCGCGCATTAGTCCAGCCTATTCCGAAGAAAGGTAGCCGCTCTGATCCTTCCAACTATCGCCCTATAGCTCTCACTTGTATTCTGTCTAAGATCTTTGAAACCTTCTCACATTTCTTGGATCCTCTGGAATCATCATTTCTTTCTTTTCGATCAACGATGGTCTACTGGTGATATACTTTCCTATCTCACAGATTTATGGCTGCCCAGGGACCATGTGGAGACTTGTGTGGTGGCGCTTGACATATCTAAGGCATTTGACCGGGTATGGCATGCGTCACTGCTTTCCAAGCTCCCCTCCTTTGGGTTTCCTCCTTCTCTTTGCTTACTTATGTCTAGCTTTCTTTCTAATCGTTCCATTTCGGCTGTTGTTGATGGAGCGACTTCTTCTTCCTTTCCAATCAATAGTGGATTTCCACAGGGTTCTGTCTTATCTCCTACTCTATTCTTACTTTTCATTAATGATCTTCTTATTAATGATCTAACCCTATCCATTCATATGCCGATGACTCAACCCTCCATTCTCATACTCATTTCAAATCTGCTTCTTCCTTTGCATCTAGAGTTGCTTCTCGTCTTCATCTTTCCGATTCCATTTTTGCAGATCTGGATAGAATTTCCCAGTGGGGTCGTCTCAACCTTGTGAAATTCAACTCTTTGAAAACTCAACTTCTAGAAATCTCCCTCTCAAAGACACCTCCTAACTTTTCTATTTCTTTCGACGGTTCCCCCATCTCTCCTGCGGACAATTTAAACATCCTTGGCCATAACATAAACAAAAAAATGTCTTGGAAACCTCATATCACAATGGTTGCAAGGATGGCCTCAAAGAAGCTGGGAGTTCTGTTTAGACTGCGATAATTTTTTTTCTTCTTCACAGTTACTCTAATTATACAAGGGTCTTATCCGCCCTTGTATGGAGTACTGCTCTATCTGGGGTGGCTCAGGTTTCACCCGTCTTTTGGATAAGGTTAAGTCAAAGGCTAAAAGATTTATAAACTGTTCCGCTCTTTCTAATTCACTTGACTCTTTATCTTTGCCACGCGACGTTGGTGCCTTGTCTCTTTTCTATAGGTACTACAGCGGCAAATGCTCGAGGGAATTATCCACCCTTGTACCTCCACGGTTACTTCGTCCTCGCAGCACAAGGGGTGCAATGTCTGCGCATCAATTTCGCGTGGACATAGGCAAGTCCAGGCTTATCCACTGTGGTGCCTCCTTTCCTGCCACATCTGTTCTGTGGAATTCTCTCCCATCTTTTGTGTTTCCTGCTGAATTTAATCTCAATTTCTTTAAAGCCATCACCTAAGAAATTTGCGCTGGGTCGTGCAGGGGGTCGTTTTTACTTTTTATTATTATTATTATTATTATTATTATTATTATTATTATTATTATTATTATTATTATTATTATTATTATTATTATTTTTTTTTTTTATTTTTTTTTTTACTTTATTTTTGTTCTTCTGACACCCCCTCCTTGAATAGGGCTTTGCCCGTGAGTGGTGGTGATGTGTATATATATATATATATATATATATATATATATATATATATATATATATATATATATATATATATATATATATATATATATATATATATATATATATATATATATATATATATATATATATATATATATATTCGTTTACTATTTAATTGTTGCAAAAATAATTGCTTTTAAAGTTACAGCCAGAGGTGGGCAGTAACGCGTTACATGTAACGGCGTTACGTAACGGGCGTTACAAATGTAACGAGTAACGGTAACGCTTCAAAGAGTTTTAAAATGTAACGATGTAACGGTAACGCTACCCCATTTTTACAAATTATAACGGGTTTTTCCGTTACTCGTTACTCGTTACATCCTACACACGAAACTCCACTGTTGACATTTTTGTGTTTCATTTTTTATATTTTTAAAATTTTAAAAAAAATTTAAAATATATATATATAATATATATATATATATATATATATATATATATATATATATATATATATATATATATATATATATATATATATATATATATATATATATATATATATATATATATATATATATATATATATATATATATATATATATATATATATATATATATATATATATATATATATATATATATATATATATATATATATATATATATATATATATATATATATATATATATATATATATATATATATATATATATATATATATATATCTAAAATTTTTGAAACTCTTCTCAACTCTCATTTCCTGGATCATTTGGAGTCTCATTCACCAGTATGGCTTTCGACGCTCGAGGTCAACTGGTGACATACTTTCCTATCTTACTGATCTATGGTCTTCTGCCCTTAGGGACTTTGGGGAGTCTTGTGTGGTGGCGCTTGACATATCCAAGGCTTTTGACCGGGTGTGGCATGCGTCACTGCTCTCCAAGCTCCCCTCCTCCTTGGGTTTCCTCCTTCTCTTTGCTTACTATTGTCTAGTTTTCTCTCAGATCGTTGTATTTCGGCAGTTGTAGATGGAGCGACCTCTTCTTCCTTTTCTGTCAACTGTGGTGTTCCTCAGGATTCTGTTTTATCTCCAACCTTATTCTTACTTTTCATTAACGATCTTCTCCACTGCACTTCTAACTCTGTTCACTCTTATGCTGATGATTCAACTCTGCATTCTTCTACTCATTTCAAATCTGCTCCCTCTTTTGCTTCTAGACTTGCTTCTCGTCTTCAACTTTCCGATTCCATTCTTGCCGATCTGGATGGGATTTCCCGGTGGGGTCATAGCAACCTTGCAAAATTCAACTCTTTAAAAACTCAACTTCTTCACATCTCCCTCTCAAAAACACCTCCTAACTTTCCTATCCTCTTCGATGGCTCTCCCGTCTCACCTATAAATAACATTAACATTCTTGGTCTAAACATAAACAATAAACTGTCTTGGAAACCACATATTACAATGGTTGCTAAAGCGGCCTCTAAGAAGCTGGAAGTCCTGTTCAGATTGCGAGAATTTTTTTCTTCTGAGCAGTTACTCCAAATATATAAGGGTCTTATTCGTCCTTATATGGAGTACTGTTCTCACATTTGGGGGGGCTCCGGCTCCTCCTCTCTTCTGGATAGGGTTGAGTCAAAAGCTAAGAGATTAATAAACTGTCCCCTACTTTCAAACTCACTTGACCCTCTGTCTCTGCGACGTGACGTTGGCGTGCTATCTCTTTTCTACAGGTACTACAATGGCAGATGCTCGAGGGAATTGGCCTCTCGCATTCCTCCACCGTTGCGTTCGTCCTCGTTGCACAAGGGGTGCCCTGCTTTCGCACCAATTTTGTGTGGACGTAGGAAATCCCAGGCTAGCCCGTTGTGGTACCTCCTTCTTTCCCGCCACCTCTATTCTGTGGAACTCTCTACCATCATTTATTTTTCCTCCTGTATTTAATCTTCCACTCTTCAAGGCTTCCGTCTGCGCCCACCTGAGGGCTGTGTGTTAGGTATGTGTGTGTGTGTTTGAATGAGCTTTGTGCATGTGTGTGTGCCCCCTCCTTGAAAAGGCCTCTGCCCGTGAGTGGTGGCGTTCTGTAAAATATATATATATATATATATATATATATATATATATATATATATATATATATATATATATATATATATATATATATATATATATATATATATATATATATATATATATATATATATTATATATATTTATTTTATTTTTTTTTTTTTTTTTTTTAATTTTTATTTATTTATGCTCAATATGGTTACTGAAAATTATTATCATTTATTATTAAGTGATTAACTATGTTTAAATAGATTATTATTATTATTATTATTATTATTATTATTATTATTATTATTATTATTATTATTATTATTATAATTACCTAACTTTACAATACATTATTACTGTCAATTTTTTTTATTATTTCCATTATCATTATTAATATTAATAATATCTACTCTTAATACTTTGCATACCGTCCAATAAAATTAAACAATGTTGAAAGAAGATCGGCTAACTAGGGTTCAAAGTGAAGCACAATTCAGATAATCTTCTACGTTTATTAAAAAAAATAAATTATAAAAAATTTCAAATATGGATAATATTGCATCACTAAATTCCATAAATGTATATCATTTATTGCACTAAACTTATATAATGAAACTTAAAATATATATAACAATTTTAAAAACTATATTTATATTATTTGGTCAATGATAGTAATATAAATTGCACTTTTTGAATAAAAGTTTAAAAACTGTTAGTTAATCCAATGATTTAATCGTCAGCAGTAAATATGTATACATATGATCATGTACGAAAACTGTAAACTAATAATTAAGCAAGAAACTGATGAAAGTAACGCGTTACATGTAACGGCGTTACATGTAACGAGTAACGGTAACGCTTCAAAGGATTTTAAAATGTAACGATGTAACGGTAACGCTACACCTTTTCTCTCAAGTAAAGTAACGAGTAACGGTAACGCTACCCAATTTCATGTAACGATGCCCATCTCTAGTTACAGCTTAGGCTTGATGAGTTTGTATGTGGGAAGGGAATATACAGTGCAAAAAAGAAAGAGTCACTGACAACCTGCAAAGTATAAATATGGTATATGTTTGTCGTAAATTATGACGTAGGTTGCTATACTAAAATTCAAATAAACGAAGTAAACAAGGGAAGAAACCATTATGGTAGTGACGTCATCCAAATCACCCTCCACCGCAAATTGGATTAAAATCAGTTGACCAATCAAAGAATGAAGTTGCTTAAAAATTACGTATACGTTGGCGTTAGGGAGAAATTTACATTAGATTACATTAATTAACTAATATATTTATACTTTGTTAGCAGTTACCTGCCTCTCTTCAATTCAGGTCATTCATGATGTTTGGGAGGGAGGAGTTACGGATGGGATATTCGTCGAAATATACGAAGGGACTTTACCTTTTGTATGATCATGATGAAAATAGGAGCTATCCTCCAGATATTTGTTAAAAATTAACATCATAGTCTTTTTATCAAAAAAAAATCCTAAAGGGAATACTAATATAATTTCTTTTTATGAATTATGTGTAATTATTACACTACTATAACATAAATATTATCACATTACATTGAAATAAATACTATAAAATTGCTCCTCTGAAATGTATCGACTTTCTCGTGTGATAAAATACATACTGTTTTCTCCATTATTAAAAAGCGGTATAAATTTTTAAAAACTATTTGTACAATAAATTTAATCTCAAATACTACTAAATTATCTTATTTAGCAGTAAAAGGAAAAACAAGTATAAATTAGTATCTGGTTTGGGCTCTCAATATCCGATAATACTGAGTATGAACTGCTGGCAACAAGCGGCGCTTACTCAACAGCTTCTTTAAAAAATAAAAATAAATAAAGTGAAAATGTGAAATTTTAAGCTAATATCATCTATCCGATTGTGAAAGGAGTCTATTTCATCTTTTTGGTCAGATACATTGATAATACTAGTTAAATTTTACATAAAACGCGTTTCTCAAAAGGAAACCAAAACATCTCCGTAGTAGTAAACAGGTTGAAGTAGAAATTCCCAAATTTTATATAACTTTTTTTGAAATCGTTTTTGGTTTCTAATTTCTAAAATGGCACAAGGAAGCCCAAGGACGAACGTCGCCCATCTTGAGTCCTTCCCCTACGGCTACTGACCATATTAAGGTATACTGCATCATTAGAGCTTAGCGTTGACCGTCAGACGATACGTTGCATTGGAGGGAAAAATACACTAAAGGTTTTATTGTAGGTATTGAAAATTTTACATAGGTTTTGCACAGGTAGACATAAGGTGTACCTTAGGTGAACCTATGAGAAATTCCTTTATACCATTTTGTAGATAATATTCTAAATGACAAGAAAAGAACTAAGAGCATAGCTAATTTAAAAGTAGCAAACAGATGATCCCATGGGTAAAGAAAGTAGGACAGTGAGAACTTCTTCATAGAGAGAGACTTCAAGGTTAGAAGCAGGTTAATGAGTAGGTAAAATATATCACTAAGGTGGAAACATAAAAACAGAATGAAAAGAAGAAAATAATTTCGTTGGGAAATGAAAACGAAGATAACTCAGAGAATGGGGAAGATATCGTCTTGTGGTGAAATATACGAAGAGGGAACAAACATGAGAAAACTGTATCCAGCGTCGAGACAAGAGACATTATACGGGTCTTAAAATGTTAAGGGATACCATTTCTGATTCCCCAGAAGGTAATGAGATCTTAAAACACCTATGAAATCTATCAAGAACCGAGGATGAACCTGTGTAAGGTGCCGTTCGTGTTTTTTTAATTAGATTGAAGTGAACATTTGCATGGAAGCAAGTTTCAACTCCTCAGGAATAAATGAAATATCGTGAGCAGGATATCAAAATAAAAGAGGCAAAAAGTGAAGCTCCATTTTGTAAACAATAAACAAAACAACTTGTCAAAACACTGTTTAGAAGAAGGTGTATTAATAAAAATATTGAGGGAACATAAAATAGTTTTACAAGTAACATCTTGAGAAGTAGAATAAACGGAAGTTTTAGGGATATATCGAAGAGTCAGAAAGACTAAAATAAAGATAATAGCCTGGTACCCGTTCTTGTAAGGCCATTGTATTGGGATGATAAGGAAACGGTCCAATCTTTAAGTAATTTTTTTGTTTTTGAACGATTCCGCTGAAATTTTCAGTATATATAGCTTTTTCCCGACGAAAAAGTCCATTCTTAAAGTTTTTACGAGGGAGGGAACCCTCCAACTGGAAAATACACTTTTTGGGGGGATCTTCATAGAGAAAGATTTTATAGTGAAACCCTTCCTAAATCTAAATTTTTTCTTTTAGAAAAATCTATAGGAAGGGTTTTTTTTTAACAAGGTTTTGAACTCCCACTCCTCTTTGTTCCTGACTGTTTTACTAAATCCTTAATAAAATATATGATATTTAATATTCTTTTGTTTTTTTCCGCTAAGGAATTGGAAACATATGTAGCTTTCAAAAGAATGCTTAATAAAGTTGATAGCATTTGGTATAGGTAGTTTGCCTAAACTCATTTGAAATTTTGAAATTTTTTTTCTTCCAAATGTTGACAAGTTTCACTCGAGTTTTTATAGATCCGGAGTTATTTCCTAGTTCAAACTACGTACATACCTTTCTCCAACTGTTTGTAGTTCACACAGAAAATTTGAAAGAAACTTTTTTTTTTTTGGCAAATTTTTTCTCTAAAAAGTGCTATTTCGAGAAAATCGAATAAACGTAAGACTCATAATTTTATTTATAAAGTACGTTCTATGTTTGACTGGTCATAACTCAGTAATCATTTGGAGTTGTGGAAAACTAATTACATATTTGGAATCAGGAGAAAATTTGCTATAAGAATATTTCCAAAAACATGTAAAAATTAAAAAAAAAATTTCCTTTGAGAGCGATTTGCCGACATTTTCAAGATCTTTGACAAGTGTCACTTGAAAAGTCTTTTTCTCAGGAACCGTTCGGAATTATGAAAAACTACATACAGATTTGGAATCAGCATATATTTTACTATAAAATTGATGAAAAAAAATATTTCTCCCCAAAAGTAGGGGTCTTTCCATTGGGGGGTTCCCCTTTGAGATTTTTTGAGTGGTCATATCTCAGTAACCATTTGGAAATATGTAAAACTAATTACATATTTGGAATCAGCAGAAAATTTTCTAAAAGAATATGAAAAACAATTATAGAACTATAAAAAAAAGAATTTTTTAATGGACATGAGTAATGAACCGTTTTTCAAGGTCATTCGACAGATGTCACTTTAAAAGTCTTTTTCTCAGGAACCGCTTAGAGTTTTAAAAAACTCTATAAAGATTTGGATTTGGCATAGATTTTACCATAAAACTGATAAAAAAAGGAAAGTTTTCTGATAAATTTTCCCCTCTAAAAAGGACGAAAATGAAAACTTAAAAGTTTTTCGGAAATTTAAGGTATGTTTAAATCTACGGCGAGGCCAAGTCATAAAATTTTTTTGTCTGAAATTTGTTATGTGTATTTCTAAATCTATTGGCTACTAAAGCTTCTAACAGACTTTTTCTCCTAGAGTTCTAGGAAAAATGTTATTAGCCAAAGACTGACCAACTATCGAAAAAACTTTTTTTTGAAAATAAAAATCCACCTTTTTGGAGATAAATATTTTTTAAAAAACTACAACTACTAAATATCTAAGTTTTGGTGAGTGTATAGGGGAGTGTTTGGGGCTAGAAATTCCTCTCCATATTTTATTCGATCCGATTCGTTTGTTCCGAGATACAGTCTCTCAAAAAAGGACCATTTTTGACAATTTTTCAAACATTCCAAAGTTTGGGAGGCTATATCTTTCTTCAAGCAAATAGCATTTAATAATGCACTAAATTAAAGTGTTTAGATCTATCCCTCCTTTGAACAATATCCAAAAATAAAAAAAAAATAATGGGACCCATTTTTTTTTAAATAATTTTTTTTTTTTTTTTGTCAAAAAATTTTTCAAGAAAAAATTCGAGTGCTTATAACTTTTTTTTCTAGACGTGATATCAAAAATCTTTTCCTACTAATGCAAGGAATTGGGGCTAAGATTGTTCAGTTAAATTTTCAGCTCATGTGGACCAGTGGTTTGACCCCGCTATTCATTTTTTTTAACTTTGACTCCAAATAACTTTCAACCGTTATAGACTAAGAAAAACACTCGAAACTTATTGAGAAAATGCATATAACTTAAAAATTTCAGCTCAGTCGGTCAAAAAATAAAAAAAATTTAAAGATTGGACCCTCCCCATAAGCGTAGATCCTCAAACGAAAAAAAACAGCGAGAATAGATAACTCCATAAAGAACTTACTTTCAAATTAGAGTCCCTGATTATTAATAATGTACAAGGGAAGGTCAAACCTAGAAACACAATTAATGAAGAGCTTGAAATTGATTTTGCGGCTGCAGTTTGCATCTGAAAATCTAGCATCCATTTCGAGTATTTATCTGGATACATAAAATGCATCGAAACGAGATAGAAAAACTGCCACGAGAAGACAAAGTCGGTAAGGGATCGATGATGTTTATTTAAAGGAACCTCAAGGGACATCACAGGTAACTTTGTATGTCTTTGAATCTTGGAGGTTTACCAATGAAGAATGTTTGTTCATAAGTATAAATGTCCCGATCCATATATTTTTGAAATAACAAGCCTTCATTAGACGAAGGGAAGCTTTCAGGCTTGGATAAAACATGTCATTATGCTCATCAAGGGTCTGCTGCCTAATAGGCTTATCAACGAATTACTTGCTATATGGAACTAAAATGCCACCCAATGAGGAAAGATTTTCGTTGTGGCATAGAGACTTAAGTTCCGTCTGTATCCTAAAAGCTAGTTACAAATGACATATCTATAGGTTCCAAAAAAATAAAGTAAAGAGCTCGAGAAAATGTAAATTCAATTGTTTTGCAGTTGCTCAAAGAGCAACTGTTTAAAAATAAAATTAAATTCAAAGTGTTTTTAAGTATAGAAAAGTTATTTAAATAAAATAGGTATAACCGGCCCAATCCTACATGCCTTGAAAATTCATTCGATTGAATGAACAGGAAAAAAGTTATTACTAAAAAAAAAATTTTTTTTTAATTTTGTAAAAGTGAAAATTTTTTAAATCTGTTCATCTTATCAATATGAATTTTTAGAACATATAAATCATGCGAGTAATATCTATTTTATTGTGGTATGCAATTACATTTTTTTACATTTTTTAATTTATTTCCTCTTGTTCAAATTTGATGAAACTTGCATCAAAGAATGATCACCTCTCTAATTAGTTCCAATTCTTTTTCGTAAAAAAAATTTATTTCAATCTTTTCCAAAAATAAATAAATAAATAAAAAAATGTAATAACCTTTGCTTTAATAAAAAGAATCGTCCGATTTTCATGAACCTTACACCAAAAGAAGGATCTATTCCAACTAATTGCGATCTTGACTTGGAGTTGAAAATCGAAATAAAATGAAAAGTTATTTCAGGCTTTCTCTTTTAATCTCATTCAAAGCGATTCAACTTGTTTTTGGAAAATTGTATTTGAAAGCTAACAAAGTTTTTTCAAGGTAAGATCTTGAAAATGTTTTCTATAAGAAATTTTATACTTATGATTATAAAAATCTGATAAGAATTTAAAATTTAAAAATAAAAATCTTTTATGGTTTTAGAGCTGAGCGTCTTATGTTGATTGTGTAAAATACAAACCTTTTTTTGAATTAAGATTTTTTTTTTTTAACATTTAGCTATACTTTTTAAATAAATTTAAGTTTAGACCATGAAGCTGTATAAATATTTAGCCTAATACCTATGAATTTGAAACCCTAAGCCAAATAAATTACTTATATATTTCTATTATCTGAAAACTTGGAGCTCTCCAGGGATCTCCAAATATTAGTTCTTTCTGAAACCAAAATTTTTTTTAAATTTCATCTGCTCTAAAATATTTTAATATTAAATATCAAATCAAAGTACCTAAATTCCTATCCATTTTTTTTTTTTTTTTTTACAAAAAATTATATTTTCTTTTTTTGTTAAATTTCAAATATCTTTTTATCTCTTTTTAAAATATTATCAGAACATATTTTAGTATATTAGTTTATTTATATATTTCAGTCTGAATATATATTTCAGGATTTCAGGATTGGAAATAGTCTGACGGAACCTTTTTTTTTTTTTTTTTTTTTCTCCTGTCAGAACCGGTGAAAAAATAAAAATATAAAACAAAAAAAATTAGTACACCTCAAGCAAATTTATTTTAACTTAAGTCTCTTCACCCAAAGTAATTTTATTTTTATGAATGAAAATAGTGAAAGATTTTATGTTTTATAATCTTACCAATTGTTTTCTTTTTTTCCAAACTCCTTAGTAGTTGTCAGATGTCTACAGAAACTAATCAAAGACAGATAGATATGAGAGCTAAGAGTAGTTAAAATTTGTCACGAATCTTCACTTAACCCTTATCAACTTTAATGGTTATATTCTTTATATACTATAATATACAGTTTAATACACTTCAACTATTATTTTTAATTCAAAAAGCATTTTACACAAGCTTTGACAATCCTAGACTTATGGCGAATTAGGTGTAAATCACGCAGGATTGCGTGATTGTGCAAACGCTTTTTTCTTTCGAAGATCTTAATCTTTTATTGCATTCAATCACGAATAACCGTACTTTTACATTGGTTAACCTATTTAGTGATTATATATATATATATATATATATATATATATATATATATATATATATATATATATATATATATATATATATATATATATATATATATATATATATATATATATATACATAGTGGTGGGCTGGGACCAGTTGTTAAAACTAGTTCAGGAAAGTAATTGGTGTGTTACCTTTTATTGAAGGAATGTTAAAAAACTGCTGTTAAAAATTTGGCAGCTCACCACTAAATATATATATATATATATATATATATATATATATATATATATATATATATATATATATATATATATATATATATATATATATATATATATATATATATATATATATATATATATATATATATATATATATATATATATATATATATATATATATATAACAGAGTGTGTGTGTGTTTGCATAAGAATTGAATTTTTTTTCGTAAATATCATAATTGTCAAGATGACAGTAAAGTTTCTGTATTATAGAATAGCAATTAATGGTATATTTGAAAGAAAAAGTGCGCTCCTTTTGTTTTGAATTGAGATTCTATTATAGTTTGCCTATTCTGGACAGTAAACTCGTTCTTTCGTATTTATTATTATTGCTTCTTGTCCATCAATTTTTAGTTACTTGATTTCATGAAATTATATTCTTCTGTATTTATATTCAAGATGTATTAATCAAATAAATTTTTATAGAATGGTTAATTTTACTCTTGAGGTTTTAAATATAAATCCTCTCTAAATTTGTAAAAAAATTTGTTAAATATTCTTTTGCACAGCCCGAAGAGACTGTGTTCCAGTGTCACTGTTGCTAACTTTAAGCCGTGTAAGCACTCTATATATATATATATATATATATATATATATATATATATATATATATATATATATATATATATATATATATATATATATATATATATATATATATATATATATATATATATATATATATATATATATATATATTAGGTATACCTCGTTTTACGGCGCTTCGCTCATACGGCGCTAAAATATTTTTCGGCGCTTGTCTCGCTCTTACAGCAACCATGCGCTGTACAGCTTTTAATCAACAAATTTCCCATGCGGCGTACTCGATGAGCAACGTAAATTATTTCTAGAGGCTGAATCTGCTGTTGATGACGATTATGACAACGAAATTAAGGAAATGTCTACAAAAGATTTAGAGCATTATGTAGGCCTACTGCAAACAGTTGTGAAAGGATTTGAATCAGTTGACAATAACTTTGAGAGAAGTTCGAAAGTTGGCAAAAGATTGCTAAACGACATCACATGCTACACTGAAATTCTTCGAGAGAGAAAGAGATGCTCAATGAAGCAAACGTCATTGACATTTTATTTTAAGCCAGTGCCGCAAATACCCGCACCTTCAAATTCTATCATTCAACAGCCATCATCGCCTCAACACCATCAACATTAACGCTAGACTCTCCACCAAGCAAGAGAATTAGATTCGTTGAAGGGTTAGATGACGAGTCTCACTAATCCCCTTCAACTTCCTTCAATGATATTAATAAAGTTTTTAAAGCTAAAATAAATTATTTTTATTTTACTTACCCTTCATTACGTATTTTATTTTTAAATTGAAACATTTTTAGCCTAGCGCTATTGCACAAATAATAAATGATAGTGTAAACAAGTTTTAAGGTGTTCATATGTTGTAGCGAGTGAAAAAAAAGCAAGTGACTCGCATTGCGGAGGTGGTCTGGAACCATACCCGCCGTATTACCGAGGTATACCTGTATATATATATATATATATATATATATATATATATATATATATATATATATATATATATATATATATATATATATATATATATATATATATATATATATATATATATATATATATATATATATATAGGTTAAATGTGAAGAATTGTTAGAGAGCGAGGTATGTCCTTTTAGAGGTCACTCTTTTCATTGTTTAAAAAAAAAAAAATTTGAAATTGAAGAGAAAATCGGTTACTGACCTTCGAAAAAAATCTATCAATTCCTATTCACGTTATATAAATAAAGAAAGTTTGGTATTATTTCTCTAGTTCCTTCCGGTCCTTTTGAAAGTGAAGTTGTGTCACTTTTCTCATGAAAACATTCGCATTCTTAACTGGTAATTATTGCGCACTGTTTGGTCATCGTAGTCAGCATAGCTCATTAGAAATAATTAGAGAAGGGACGTCTTTTAAAAGTATGCATTTATATATATATATATATATATATATATATATATATATATATATATATATATATATATATATATATATATATATATATATATATATATATATATATATATATATATATATATATATATATATATATTATATTATTATATATTATATTTTATATTATTATTATTATTATTATTATTATTATTATTATTATTATTATTATTATATATATTATTATATATATATATTATATATATATATATATATATATATATATATATATATATATATATATATATATATATATATATATATATATATATATATAATATATATATATATATATATATATATATATAGAAAACAAATGTACAGTCGTGAACAAAAGTTCGTTCCTATTAAGCTGGAAATAAATATTTATATAAAATAGGGATCATTTCAGATTCAGCCAATCACAGTTCAATTAAGCCCTGCTCAATGTTTTTATTTTCTTTTTATTCAAAATAGAGCTTTTATGACATGATTTCCATTTTATATAAATATTATTTCCAGCCTAATAGGAACGAACTTCTGTTCACGACTGTACATTATTTGTCTATATCATATTATATTTATATTATTTATATTATTATTATTATTATTATTATTATTATTATTTATTATTTTTTTTTTTTATTATTATTATTATTATTATACGAAACAGACAGTGGTTTAGTTCCCTTATTACGACAACAAGACTACTGTCTGTTTAGTATACAGGTATATATATATATATATATATATATATATATATATATATATATATATATATATATATATATATATATATATATATATATATATATATATATATATATATATATATATATATATATATATATATATATATATATATATATATATATATATATATATATATATATTATATATATATACCAAGCGTAATTATATAGACTTTCACGCATGGGTAAGGGAGACCCCTTAAGCTTTATCATAAAAAAAAATTATTATAACATTGATTAATTTAAAACATTTTATACAAGTCCAGAAACATGCGTGCTCTTCTTCGATATTTTGAATACCTTGATTTTTTTTTTTTTTTTTTTTTTTTTTTTTTTTTTTTTTTTGATCAATTGAAAGGTTTAAATGTGTCATTATCATGTGACTCACACTTTCGTGGTTGAAAATCACTTAAAAAGGTTTTTACGTACTTACAATTTATATTATTTGGTTGTAGTACAAATGCAGAAATGTAATGTATAAAGTTTTATATTAAATTGAGAAGTAGTGATTACTGAACAGAGAGTTTTGCTGTAATTTTTAACTTAAAATATATAATGTATCGAATCCCATGAAAAATAAAATGTTTGCTAAAGAATATTAAATTACAAATTTAATGTTAATATATTTGATGTTAATGTATATGAAATGTTCAATAAAAGTGGATCAGTTTTTATAAATCTGTAATTTACTTATGAAAATGAACTCTAAATATATTTCATATTGCTGTGTAATCAACTTTCACTTTCATATTGTTGGTTAACTTTTCTCAAATTTTAGACATTATTTAAAAATATGCAATTTTCTTGTTTGCATTTTGGACAATGTTGGTACGTGAATTTCTTTTCCTTTCTCAATTAAAACTTTATGATAGTTCTTACGTAGTGACGCTATGTTATATACATTTAAATAACTACAATATGTTGCAGTTGTATCACTGATAATGATAGCTTTGTAGATAAAAAGCTTAAATATAGGTAGGTAACTTGGATGCGAATTAATATTTATCGTTTAGACCGATTATATAAAGTCATTATCATTACCAATTAAATCTTGAATTCTTTCTCTTTCTCTAAATTGAGTCCATTTCTTTTCAATATTTCCTGAGTGGCCGAAACTTTATCATATTTTTTCTTCTTGCTGTAAAATTAAATTTTCTTTTTCCCTTGAAATAATTTTTTTACTTATATTTTACCTATGTTCTAAGCACCTTTATGTAGTGTACACATTCTATCATTTTAATAGTGAAGAAATTCATTTATTTTTTTCCTTTTAAATTGCCCCGAAAACAATACTTTTATTCTAGCAATAAATTTGACAATAAAATACTCTTCTGATTTTAAAAAAAAGAAGAAAACTAATAAAAGGTATGACACTGTGAATGTAGCTAAAAATCTTTTCATTTCTATAGTAGAATGTTTAAGAAAAAAAAAAAAAAGTCTTTAGTACATAACTTCTTTGAATTTATGCTTTTTCCGGTGAAGTCCTTACATTTTTATACCTTTAAATAAAGGCAAAGGACAGTACTTTTGTAATACAAAATTCCTTTTTATTACAAAAAATTAAAAGGTTGTCCCATAAAATTTTCCGTCATTAATCTTTTATAGTTTTTCTACAAATTGTTATTGTAAATATAGATATACCATAAAATATTGTATTTTACTTTACGAGGATAATCAAATTAACAATAATTCGAGAACATTTTCTTAATGAGTTTCTGTATCGTAAAAAAAATGAAAGCCAAAACTCACCAAATTTTAGGTTTTTGCAAAAAATGACATGGAATATAAATAAATGGGTTGGAAAATTCGAAAATGGTAATCAGTCGATTCTGAAATCACCTTCGTTTTGGTTTACTTATTACAGTGGGTTCCCCATTCACATTTCGACCTGATGAAAGAAATCTAGATTTACTTCAAAGGGCTTTGAAAAGTAAACAGTAAAAATAAAGTTGAGACGCATTTTGCACAAATGGTTTTTGATGCCGTTCGAACAAGTCACAATTAATTGAGCAAGTAAGAAAAAAACAGAAGAAAAATAAATTTAATTAAAATGTAGAGAAATAAAAATGAGGAGACCTGTTACCATCAGGATTTTAGAGAGAAGAGGAATTTTGCTTGAAGGGTTTCTGAAGAAGAGGAAATTTTAAGCCATTGAAAAAAAATTTAGAAAGAAATAATAATTTTGCATTAATGAAAAATTTAGATTTTAAGGTGGTAAAATATTAAAAATTATTAAATTTATAAATAAATTGGTTTAAAGTTTAAAATTAAATTCTTCAAATCAAAATCGCAAGATTTAGGCCTACTACTCCTTAAATCTACCCTGAAGATGTTGTGTTTTGATTGCGGGCATCCAGATCTTTACCCCTCGAAGAAGGCTTCTTTTTGGCAGCTGACAGGGGCGAAGAAATCCTTCAACCGTTTCAAATTTCTTCCCGCAGAATTCCTCTCATAGGAAACAATTGGAAGTTGTAGCGACAGGCTCAGCAAGCCGGCTAAATAAAATAGAACCTGCTCAAGTAACCAAAGCTAATCCTCGCACAGGACCTAAGAAGATTTTGGAGGAATAGCAACTGACAGGCTACCGGGTTCAATGGTGATGATGATGATGATGATGATGACTGTATATATATATATATATATATATATATATATATATATATATATATATATATATATATATATATATATATATATATATATATATATATATATATATATATATATATATATATATATATATATATATATATTAAAAAAAATTATTCGGTAATAAAATTCTGTTTGATTAAGAATCTTTTGTTAAGGACAATGAAAGAAATAATTAGTATATATATCGTAATAGAATTCAAGTCTTTTATTAACAGTTTTGCTTTCCTAACATTTAATTAATTATTATTAAAATTTCATCCTTTAATGATAATGATGTTATATATTATATATATATATATATATATATATATATATATATATATATATATATATATATATATATATATATATATATATATATATATATATATATATATATATATATATATATATATATATATATATATATATATATATATATATATATATATATATATATATATATATATATATATATATATATATATATATATATATATATATATATATATATATATATATATATATATATATATATATATATATATATATAGAGCTCTAAAAAACCACACCAAAACTTTCTGCACCCCAGAACAACACACCATTATATAAGCTAACATCACACAATAGCAGGTGAATTACCTGACAATATAGTCAGACACTTCTCTAAAAAAAAAAAAATCCAACCCTCCTTCACCACTTAAGATACTATATTAAACATTAAACAACTCATAACCTTTCTACCTATAGAGGCTCAGGTAACATTTCAAAACTATATTTAATATACCTAGGATCCATGGCTGTTACATACCTAACAAAAATGTACAATAGATTGTAGGAACTGAACATTATCCTCCTAATATAGGAAAAAGTAATTATAACACCTAAGCGAAAACTAAGGAAAGATTTAAACTTATCCTCTTCCTACCGACCAATTTTCTTTCTTTCCACACTTCGCAAACTCTTGGAAAAACTTATCTACATAAAAATATAACCACTCATACACCCACCAGACTTCCAATATTCCAAAAATATCCCATTTAAACCATCACTTTTCTAGCCACAGTCTGGCAGAACGTCAATAAAGGACCTCAACAAATTATCCTCTCACAAAACCAAACTCACAATCATAGACGAAACAAAACCTTTGTTTATACTCTTTCTAGACACACAGAAAATATTCTAAACTCTTAGTATCCAACAATTACAAAGTATTTATTTCCAACATTTTATCTCACCTCTTAACTCATTTCCAACTAAAATTACCTCTCAGTAAAGCTAACAAACAGAGCCTGCCAAGGAGCCATACTATCATCTCTCTTTTTCAACCTTTTCACAGCCGACCTGTCCACTCCATTTATAGCAGACTCAAATTAATAACATGCCGATTACATCCATCATTACACAAAGGTCACCCATACTTACAACCAGCAGAAGCACACAAAATAACATTTCACATCTTTAAAAATGATTCAATATCAACTGAATGACAGCTTTCCTAGAACAATCCTCAATTACTCAAATCATCATCGCATATATATATATATATATATATATATATATATATATATATATATATATATATATATATATATATATATATATATATATATATATATATATATATATATATATATATATTATATATATATATATATATATATATATATATATATATATATATATATATATATATATATATATATATATATATATATATATATATATATATATATATATATATATATATATATATATATATATATATATATATATATATATATATATATATATATATATATATATATATATATATATATATATAATATATATATATATATATATATATATATATATATATATATATATATATATATATATATATATATATATATATATATATATATATATATATATATATATATATATATATATATATATATATATATATATATATATATATATATATATAAACTACACAATTTTATTTAAACTACCAACTAATTATTTTTATGCCTTTTTGTTTTTAAAAAAAATCTTTTAATAATAAACTAGAGCCTGAAAGAGGAAGGGTGGCTATCCCTTCGAAAGCCTTGCTCCATTTTAATTTTTGTTTTTATTTCCTGTGGGTGTTTTACTGTCTATATATATATATATATATATATATATATATATATATATATATATATATATATATATATATATATATATATATATATATATATATATATATATATATATATATATATATATATATATATATATATATATATATAGTTGAAAGTGCGGATCTGGAGAAGACAAAGAAGTACAAAAGTAAACATATAACTTATAATTGCATTTTTATTGCATAAAGATTATTTTTTAACTTCCGTTATAAATTTATATGACAACCCATGCGACGTGAGATCAGAAGAACAACAATGTCTGTTGTAATAGCGACAGTATAGAGAGAGTGACGCAGCAATTCGACAAGCATAAATATATGAGAGAGAGTTAGTAAGATCAAATGAGTTTATAAGACGGAAAGTCTTAAACTCTACATTTTCGAGAAGAGCTATATGAGTGGAACCATCCCAGAGGGGAATCTTATTTAATATATATATATATATATATATATATATATATATATATATATATATATATATATATATATATATATATATATATATATATATATATATATATATATATATATATATATATATATATATATATATATTATTTTTTTTTTTTTTTTTATTTCACCTCTGGTGGGCAAAGGCCAGAGGCCTACTAAAATTCCACCAGAGTTAGGGGAAAAGACGGAAGCCTGGTCAAATTAAAGGCCGACGTGACCTGATACACGACGTTTAAAGGTATGTAAGTCATAGGAAGTTGGAAAAATAGAAGAAGGGAGTGTGTTCCAGACTTTACCAGTAGAGTACATGTAGGACAGAGCATAGCGGTTAAGTCTGGGGTCAGAGAGTTGGACAGAGAAAGGATGAGACTGTGTAGAAAGTCGAGTCGCACGAGCCCTTCTCAGTGGAGGAGGTATGCAACGAGAGAGTTCAGAAGAGCAGTGTCCATTGTAATAGCGATAGTATAGAGAGAGTGACGCAACAATTCGACGGGCAGAAAGAGATTGAAGAGAGTTAGTAAGAGCAGGAGAGTTGATGAGACGAAATGCCCTAGACTCCACCTTCTCTAGGAGAGCTGTATGTGTGGAACCACCCCAGATGTGCGAAGCATACTCCATACAGGGGCGAACAACACCCCTATACAGAGCAAGCAACTGGGGTGGAGTGAAGAAATGCTGAAGGCGCCTCAGAACACCTAACCTCTTAGAAACTTGTTTAGAAAGAGAGGTAATGTGATCTTTCCAAGAAAGATCACGAGAAAAGGAAACACCGAGAATATTAAGAACAGATGAAGGTCTGAGTTGAGTGTTTTCGAAGAAGATATCATAGTTGTGTGGAAGATTGTGTCGAGTAGAGAGATGGAAGAATTGAGTTTTGGTGGAATTGAAAACAACTATGTTCTCTCTACCCCAATTAGAAATACGAGATAGATCAGAAGATTACCAGTAGAGCGTTTCTTACGAAAGCCATACTGGCGATCAGAGATAAGATTAGAAGAATTGAGATGTTTCCAAATCTTCCTGTTAAGGATAGATTCGAAAACTTTAGAAAGAACGGAGGTTAAAGAAATGGGACAATAATTAGAGAATTGAGAGGGGTCCCCCTTCTTCGGCACGGGCTGAATGAGCGCACGTTTCCAGCAAGAAGGGAAGGTTGAAGTAGAAAGACATAGACGAAAAAGTTTACCAAGGCAGGGTGCAAGCTCGGAAGCACAAGTTTTTAGAACCACAGGAGGGATACCATCAGGACCGTACGCCTTCTTAGTGTTAAGCTCGAAGAGAGCAGAAGTGACGTCTTTAGAAGAAATTATAATTTTAGGCATAAATGAGTTGGAGGGGGTTGAAGGAGAAGGAACAGCTCCGGAATCGTCTAAGGTTGAATTGGAAGCAAAAGTTTGAGCGAAGAGTTCAGCTTTAGAGGAAGGCAAAATGGCAGTTGTACCGTCAGAAGATACTAGAGGAGGGAAAGAGGAAGAAGCAAAGTTTGAGTTGACATTTTTTGCAAAATGCCAGAAAGGACGTGAGGAAGTAGAACCAGAAAGATTGTTGCATTTTAAGCGGAGAAAGGAGTGTTTAGTATTACAGAGAAGAGATTTTGCACGATTCCGGGATGAAATATAAGTTGCGTGAGTTTAGGAGTTTGAAGACGACGATAATCCCTGAAGGCAGCATCCCTGTGGTGGATAGCACGAGAACAAGCAGAGTTAAGCCAAGGTTTGTTAGGTTTAGTAGAAGGGAAAGAATATGGAATGTACGCCTCCATGCCAGAGAGAATCACCTCGGTTATGCGCTCTGCACACTCAGAGGGACCCCTCCCACGGTAACAGTAATCATTCCATGGAAAATCAGAGAAGTACAACCGCAAGTCAGACCAGTTAGTGGCACCGAAATGCCAGAAACGTCTCCTCGCCGAAGGCGGGGCCGTTCTTGCGGAAGACTTGAAGAGACAGAACAAGATACAGAGATAAGAAGGTGATCGGATGACCCCAGAGGAGGAAAGAATTTAACAGTGTAAGGAGAAGGATAAGAAGTTAGGAAAATATCAAGTATGTTGGGTTCATCACCAAGGCGATCAGGGATACGGGTAGGGAGATGCACCAACTGCTCAAGGTTGTTCTGGATAGAAAATTGGAAGGCGAGTTCACCAGCTGGATCGTGAGAACTAGATGAAAGCCATTGGCGGTGGTGAACATTGAAATCACCTAATATGATGATTTCGGAGAAAGGAGAAGAAGAAAGAATGTGTTCTATTTTGGAGTTAAGATAGTCGAAGAATTTTGGATAGTCTGTAGAGTTAGGAGATAAGTAGACAGAGCAGATAAATTTAGTTGTAGAGTTGCAAGAAAGTTTAAGCCATAAAGTAGAGAATTCAGAAGACTCCAAATTAGAGACACGAGAACAAACAACATCTTTGCGCACATAAGCGCAACATCCGCCTTTGGCTGAAAATTGAGGATACAGACAGTAGGAGGAAACAGAGTAGTGCTTGCTGTCAGAGCACCCAGACACCTGAGTTTCGGTTAAGAATAAGAGATGAGGTCTAGAAGAAGAGAGGTGGTGTTCGACAAAGTGGAAATTAGTAAAGAGACCACGAATGTTGCAGAAGTTAATGAAAAAGGAAGATCGTGCACCAGGGCAAGTCGGCGTAGAGGTTTTGGTGGCACCAACCCCATCACCAGAGGCCACCAACTCCCAAGTGGTGATGGGGGAAGGAGTGGATGAGGGGCATTCTTTGGATGCCGCCCCTCGTAGCATCTCCGAGGCAGTTGTAAGTTTCTCCATTTTTGATGTTATTTTAAAGGTAATGTAGGAGTAAGCGCTTGTAAATTTGTAGGAACGTGAGAAGGGAGTTGGGGGAAGGAGAAGTGGGAGCATAGACACTCCCATGTGGGACGAGGGTACACTAGAGACCCTCTGAGTAGGTGAAACGCGAAAAGGAACGAACCAAAGGGCAACGGAGTGAAACGGAATGGTCTAGCCCACCCTATCACTCCGCGGTTAAGCCCAATGGGGGGTACTTTCATCGCTTCGGACGGCGCTACGTCCTCCTCCTATATATATATATATATATATATATATATATATATATATATATATATATATATATATATATATATATATATATATATATATATATATATATATATATATATATATATATATTCAATTTGGATATAAAGCATTAGTTGCTTCTTGATAATAATTTGAATAGTTTCTTTCCGTATTGAATTTTCTAGAAAAAAGTCGAGGATTTAAAGAAAGCTTAATTTTGCACATAAGAATTTGGCAGCTTTTCTTTTAAAGTACTGTCACGGAATGATATTGATTGACATGAGAAGAAGGTGAGGTGCGTTCCTTCTTCCTGAAACGAAACACGATATTGGCAAATGTCTCAAATTTGACAAGTAATGAGGAGCTTAAAAGTTCCTCTAGATTTACTTAATTTACAAATTTGTTAATTAATCCGTTTAGCATTTTAATAATAGTAATAATAGACACCAGATTATATATATATATATATATATATATATATATATATATATATATATATATATATATATATATATATATATATATATATATATATATATATATATATATATATATATATATATATATATATATATATATATATATCAGATGTCATATTTTCTCATCTGCTGATGAGAATGCGGATGTAGATGCGGATTTTGAATTTTCGTCAAGTGCGGATGCGGATGCTGATGCGGATGCTGGATGTTAATTTTGATGAGGATGCGAATGCTGAATAATTTTGATGAGGATGCGAATGCGTATATATATATATATATATATATATATATATATATATATATATATATATATATATATATATATATATATATATATATATATATATATATATATATATATATATATATATATATATATATATATATATATATATATATATATATATATATATATATATATATATATATATATATATATATATATATATATATATATATATATATATATATATATATATATATATATATATATATATATATATATATATATATATATATATATATATATATATATATATAGAAGTTGAGATAGGTTCTAGAAAACCCAAAGGCTATGAGAAAACCTTAATCTAATTAGGAAGTTTAAAACCACTACCAAAGATTTCCAAATACCCATTTAATACACTGTGAACGTTTAACACCGTATCTCCGCTTTCAGCTTTTATAAGATGAAAAGCCCTAGACTCCACTTTTTCGAGAAGAGCTGTATGTGTGAAACCATTCGAGATGTGTGAGGAGTACTCCATACAGGGACAAACAACTCCCCTATAAAGAGCAAGCAACTGGGGAGGTGTGAAGAAATCCTGATGGCGTCTCAGAACACCTAACCTTGTAGGAGTTATTTTCCGAAGGATATTGAGGAGAGATGAAGGTTTGAGTTGTGTGTTTTCGAAGAAGATATCATAGTTGTGTGGAAGATTGTGTCGAGTAGAGAGAAGGAGGAATTGAGTTTTGGTAGCATTGAAAAACGCCCATGCTTTCTCTACCCCAATTTGAAATACGAGATAGATCAGAGGTCAGTTGCATCTATTAACTGGTGTTAGGGGGCACCTTTCAAATTGAAATTAGTAATGAAAGGTAAATTCATCGGCATAGGAGTGGATAGGAGATGAAGTAACAGAGAGAAGGTCATTAATGAAAAGCAGGAAAAGCGTTGGAGATAAGACAGATCCTTGAGGAACACCACTATTAATAGAAATAAAGGATAAACGGTGGCTGTCTACAACAGCTTCTATAGAATGACCAGAAAGGAAATCAGAAAGAGGTCACAGAGAGAAGGATAGATTCCGAAAAAGAGAAGTTTGGAAATGAAAGCTTTGTGCCAGATTCTATCGAAAGCTTTCAATATATCCACCGCGAAAGCGAAAGATTTACCGAAATGCCGAAGAGCGGGGGACCAAGAGTCAGAGAAGTTAAAGATCACCAGTAGAGAATTTTTTTCTGAAATTCATACTGGCGATCAGATATAAGAGATGAAGAATTGAGATGTTTTCAAATCTTCCTGTTAAGGATAGATTCGAAAACTTTAGAAAGAACAGAGATTAAAGAAATGGGACAGTAGCAAGAGAGTTGAGAGGGGTTCCCCTTTTTTGGCATATCCTGAATGAACGCAAGTTTCCAGCAAGAAGGGAAGTTGAAAGTAGAAAGATATAGACGAAATAGCTAACCAAGGCAAGGTGCAAGCTCTGAAGCACAAGAACCACAGGAGGAATGCCATCAGGACCTTCTTAGTGTTAAGCTCAGAGAGAGCAGAAATGAGTCTTTAGAAGAAATTGCAATATATATATATATATATATATATATATATATATATATATATATATATATATATATATATATATATATATATATATATATATATTATATATATATATATATATATATAAAAAGTTTGACAGCGAAAAAATTGCTTTTAAAGACCACTCCATAGTGACTGTATATAAGTCACTGCATTCAATTGATTTATCAATGCTTCTACTTTTCTCGGTTAAATTCTGAAGTCAAAGTTGAAGAGCTGTAAACATTTTATTACATTTAGTTACAGTATTATTCAGAGGTCGCTGCTTATCGTATCTCAATTAAGGAAAAATGAAAAGCAAATGTTTTGTATTAATAGAATGATTCTAAAGCGTTTTTTAATTTTGATCCTCCAAATTTGAGGGTTTGTTTGCCACTAATGAATATAAGGGACCCCATTTATGGTTTATCTTATATTTAATAAAATTTAGATTAACATATCTTGCAATATTAATTAAAAGTAGATAGTATTAACATTTTTTTAGCAAGTGATTTACGAATCCAGAAAATAAAATGAAAAATTCACAATGCAAAGTTTCTGCCTGCTTTACTTATGCGATGTGCTAAAATGTGTTCAAATGAAAATTTAATGAATGACCTTTGGGAACGAACTGTGAAATAATAAAAACGATTAACGTTCATTGACATTTTGCCTTTTTCCATTTCTATTTACTTGTAGGAGACTTCTTTATTTGAATATATAAGTTATTTAGCAACACCAAATATTCGGTCATTTATTTTAAATAAGACTCCCCTCTGTAAATAAGAAATGAACGTAGTAAATCGTACTTTTAACAATAAACGATATTTGAAATGTTTTCTATGGTTGACGTTTTTTTTTTTTATTATTATTATTATTATTATTATTATTATTATTATTATTATTATTATTATTATTATTATTATTATTAATTCTTTCATGTGAAAGTTCCCTGAAACAGTAAGAGCAGGGTGAGAAATCTCAACAATACTTTTCTATGTAGGTATAAGAATAAGTTTATGAATAAAATTAATCAAAAATTAATGAGGTAATAATAATAAATAATAATAATAGCTGATAAAGTAAAAATGGAAGGAGTAATAATTTTATTATAAGAGTTCTTTATATGGATATTAAATAATAAAGAATATATAAAATTTATGACATGATTATCAGAAATTTAAATTACATTTTAATTATTATTTGAATATTGTTAGCAATAATTAAAATGTTCTTTTATTGATAATCGATAATTATTTATTGCAAAATTATTTTTAAAAATGAAGGATATTATTAGTTCGATGAATCTGACACGCAGTAATAATAGTCAATGTAAGACTCAGTTAACTAAAAAAACAAACAACTAAAAAACTAAGAAAACTAAAAAACTAAAAAAATAAAATAAAAAGAAACTAAGAAAACTAAGAAAAACTAAAGAAACTAAGAAAAACTAAAAAGAACTAAGAAAAACTTAAAAACTAAGAAAAAACCAAAGAAACTAAGAAAAAACTAAGGTAAAAACTAAGAAAAACTAAAGAAACTAAGAAAAAACAAAAGAAAACAGAAAAAACTAAGAAAAAACTAGGAAACTAAGAAATCGTTCAAAAGAAATCGAAAAGCTTAATGAACGAATAGAAATGATAAGAAAACAAAATCGTGGCAATTTCTTGAAAAATAAATCATTAAAAATAAATGTCCAACCTCAAACAAGTCAATTATTCCAGGAATAAAAAAATATTGACCAAAAATTCCTTTTATATTTGCAAAATCGATCCACCACAAATGAGGTTCGTGCAAAATATATCAATAATTTTAACGAATTTATGTAAATGTTCAGACCTTTTCCGTCTTCAAATGCGTTTCGTAATATTCAAGAAAACTCTCGATTTGACACTGAGCAAGGAATAAGAGCATATATATATATATATATATATATATATATATATATATATATATATATATATATATATATATATATATATATATATATATATATATATATATATATATATATATATATATATATATATATATATATATATATATACTCTGGTTTGCAAAGGCCATAGTTGGGAATAACAAAATCAAGGTTGATTAAAAGCTGATAAATGTCCAGATAACGGAATCTGAAGGTGTACAAGTCAAAAGAAATTTGGAAAACATTAAAAGGGAATGTATTCCAGACTTTACCAGTAGAGTACAAGGAAGATTGGGCATAGCGGTTAAGTCTGGAGTCAGAGAGTCGTACAGAGAAAGAATGAGACTGCATAGAATGGCATGTAGCACGAGCTCTTTTCAATGTAGGTGATATGTAGCTGGAGAGTTCAGAAGATCAGAGTTCATTGAAATAACGATAGTATAGAGAGAGTGACTCAACAATTTGATGGGCAGAAAAAGACTGGAGAAAGTTAGTGAGAGCGAAAGGGTTTTTAAGACGAAAAGCCCTAAACTCCAGGATAGCTGCATGATTGTAACTACACCAGAAATGTGAGACGTACTCTTAAAAAAAAAGCGTACAACCTCCATATAAAGAGCAATCATTTGGTGTGGGATGAAGAAATTACGAAGGTGCCTCAGAACACTCAATCTCTTAGAAGCTTGTTTTGAAAGCGAAATAATGCCACCCTTCTAAGGAAGTTTACGAGAAAAAGAAACACCGAAAATATTAAGGATATACGAAGATTTGAGTTGATTTGATAGAGATGCCTTCGATATATACAGCTCTACATACAGCAAAAAAATCACCGAAATGCTGAAAAGAGGAGGACCAAGAGTCAGAGAGAAGGGAAAGAAGATCACCAGTAGAGAGCTCTTTACGAAAGCCATATTGGCGATCAGAGATTAGATGAGAAGAATTAATATGTTTCTAGATCTTTATGTTAAGGATAGTACTCCTTTTCCTTTGGAGCCCAAATGAATAATAATTGTCTCTGGGTCTTCCGTAGAACCAAATAACTTACATTAAGACAATAAACCACTTTGAAAAGAGAGATAGTTTCAAGTATAAACCTGCTGGTGGAATCCCTTTCAGGATAGGAGATTACCAAAGCACGATCATCAGTGGGCTTCTGCGACAACCAACTATTCGTTGAAACAAAGAAATATGGTGAATTACCCTATTGCATATTTCGAAAAATCTTTTTCTTGCAAAAGAAAAACATTAATCCAATACAGCGGATATAGGATTTTTGCACTATTAGATAAATGATGAGCTGTCAATTTAATGTCAAAACTTGAATGATATACAGAAAAATTTGAAAAATGTTGAAGTAGAACTTAAAAAGTGAGCGCATATCACCAAGCCAACACAAAAGGTAACAGGAGCTTTGTAAATAAATTATCACAGTCTAACACGTATCAAACATGCTGTACCATATTTTGACATAAATGTACACAATTTTGAAGTAAGGCGGAACGAAATGGAGACTAGGACATTTTATTATAGATTAAACTTTGATATCTAAATATTAAACAAAAGTGTTAATACTCTATCTCTTTTTATTCCCACACATGCAGAAATACCATAAAAAGTTTTACCAGCTCAGGAATGACTGACTACTTCCATAAACACGAAGAAGCTTATTAATAAACTATACATAAACTGTTTTATCCTCTAAAATTTATAAAAACTTTTAATTAGAAGTATTAATTAAATTAAAAATAAGATAAAGATAAATCAAGGTGTAAAATTAACTCTCTTTAATTTATAATAATTATAATTATGAAAAGTGTAATTATAGAGTTTTTAAGATTATCCTCATTTATTAGCTTTCATTATTTATAATTCTGAAGTCTCAAAAAATGTAGTTATATAATTTCTTGATATCAAAACACATTTTTATTATTTTATTTTTAATGTAAATTAAGTCTTAACTTTAAATTTGGAATAACCATTAAAGCTTATAAAGCACGAATATTCCTTAAGTCGCAAACTTTAACCAAAGAGAATTTTGCTTCTGGTTAACAAAATTTTTAATGTATTTTTTCATTTTAATTAACAAAGAGATAGATTTTGTTTTTATTTTTGATTTTATTTTATTTTATTTTTTTATTGTTTTTAGAAAGTTATGACATTATTATTTTAAATTTAAAAAGTCTTAAGTTTTCTTTTTATGTTCGCACACACACACACACACACACACACACACACACACACACACACACACACACACACACACACACACACACACACGCAAATTGAATAATATATTAAAATATAAAAGCTTATTATACTCTATAAATAGATAAAGTTTTGATTACTTCATGCCGAGAACATAAAAATATAATGCTTAATAAAATATTTGGAATTTCTTCATTCATAATAAAAGGAAAATAATATCAATTCAGCTTAGACGATACATTAATAATAATTTGCATGAATTTTAAAATTCGATTATTTGTGCTAAATTAACACAAAGACCTTGTAAAAATCTTACATTATCTTTTTTTTTTTTACGATTTAATCCTTAGATACTAAAATTAAAACATTTAAAAATGTTTAATTAAACATTCTTCTTTTACTTTCATATTTCAAATTGAAGTATATTCATTATAAAAAAGTATCCCAACAAAATACTGCAAAAGATCGATAGACAATATGTTTAATATCATTTATTCGTGACCATTATTTAAATTCGTACTCACGAATGATGCACTTCAATTACAAGAAAAGGAACACGAGTCCTTCTAATTCCGAGCTTCACAAGCCAAGTGAATTGATTTTAATGACCAAGAAATAAAGCTTGGTGATCCTTTTCAATCGATAATTGTGTGAGAAACTTGATTTTCGTGGCCTACTTTCTTTGAATATGTTTTATTTAAATCAGCGTAAATAATTATACGTATTTTATTGAAGGTCACCAAATGAATATTTTGACATTTACATCGGTGGGGAATATAAATTGATGGCCAAATTTTTAAAGGTTCAAATATATATTGTTGTGAACAAATTCTAATTCCGTATCAATTTTTGTTCACAAGTATGAACAAAATTCTGCTCTTCAGTAGCCTATTTTATATCCTAAAATCTACCAATGGTTCACAAGATTTATTAACTCAGTATTATTTATAAGGAAACTATATCTCTAATCTTGGTAATAATATAGATAAAAAACTATTAATTTTTAAATATTGCCCTTGAAAATTATCAACATATTTTATATTTAATTTTCACAAATATTCTCATTTTCAGGAGCTGATTTAATTTGGGGTATGACGTGTTTTCTCGTATTTTTAATAAATAAAAAAATAATTTTGTTCTTTCAACTTTAATATAAAGATAAGTTGCACGCACAACTTCTTTATGGCTATTAATAAATTTACACTTACCAACTATATATATATATATATATATATATATATATATATATATATATATATATATATATATATAATATATATATATATATATATTATATATATATATATATATATATATATATATATATTAGGATGGAGTGAAGTATCGGTATCGGTATCGGTATCGGCAAGTATCGGCATATTTTCCGATACCGTATCGTATCGGCAAAATTTTGGATAAGAGTAAAGTATCGGTATATTTTATCGATCGGTATTAAAATATTTTATATTAGGTATCGGTAAAATTTTTAAATTATAATAATATATAATATATATATATATATATATATATATATATATATAATATATATATATATATATATATATATATATATATATATATATATATATATATATATATATATATATATATATATATATTAGCGAAAAAAATTTTTTTTCATGCTTATTTTTCTAATAATTTTTATTTATTAATTTTTTTTACTATATTTTTAATTTTTTTTTTAAATAAAACACCGAATGCAAATAAATGTGATAGACTGATATTTCAATAAAGGAATGAACGATTTTTTCATATTAAAACTAATATTTGATAAATATCAATCAATATGTAGTAAAAAATTATCTTTCTCCAGGCCTCACACGGGGTCGGGAGAGTCCGGGGAGCAGAGCCATCCCGTTGATAAATGTTAATGTTTCTCTTCCATGTATTCAAATGCAATAATTATCAAATTCAATAATGAAATTGATGTATCAGTCTATTGATATACCGAAATCTTGACCTATCAAAATTCAAAAAGGATATCATCAATGTTAAGATATTTCATAAGTTGTTTTTATAGTAATATTTTCAAGTGTTGGATATTTTTATTGAATAAAACTTCTCTTCGCCCTTTATTTAATTAATTTCATTATATTGTCATATGTTCAGTGAAGTAAAAAAAATTCTCAGTTGGTGGTTGCTTTTACAACAACAACAGCAATAATAATAATAATAATAATAATAATAATAATAATAATAATAATAATAATAATAATAATAATAATAAAAAAATAATAATAATAATAATAATAATAATAAATAATAATAATAATAATAATAATAATAATAATAATAATAATCTTCAATCTTTATTTATTTTTCAATTACAAATTTACATATACAAATATCGTGTACTTTACATGTTTTGATATTAAACTGAAATGGGCTTTTGGGGGAGACGAATTAGTCCTTTGAGCCCATTAAAATTATACATAATAACACATATAATAAAATATTCCAAATTTTCAATATTGTAAATTTTATAATACAGTAAAAAAAAAAAAAAAAAAAAAAAAAAAAACTATTACTATTAACAATTAAAATACTGAGACAACTGTAGGCTAATAATTATTACAGCGATAAGAATAATAATAATGATTATAATAACAATAATAATAACGATAATAATAATAATAATAACAATAATAAAAATAATCATAATAATAGTAATAATAACTAATAATAATAACAATAATAAAAATAAAAATAATAAAAGTAATAATAAGTAATAATAATAATAAAAATAATAATAAATAGTAATGAGTAATAATAATAATAATATTAATAATAACTAATAGCAATAATAACAATAGATAATAATAATAATATAATAATAAAAATAATAATAATAATAATAATAATAATAATAATAACGACAAAAATGACAATAATAATAATAAATAATAATTGTAATAACAATAATAATAATAATAGTAATAATAGCAATAATAAATAACAATAATCACAATAATAATAATTCTGAATAATAATAACATAAATAACTAACAATAATAAATTCAATAATAATATTAATATTAATTTCGAAAATAATAATGAATATTTATAATAATATGAAACGTAATAATACTAAAAAATTTTACTAT
>SEYY01007223.1:42500-50135 GCA_009176605.1 Armadillidium nasatum
AGGATTTCAAGGGTTTCAAATAATTAAATAACCGTGCACAATGTAACATGCAACCACGTGACTTTGAATCCGACGGAGTAGTATTCATAATCACGTGATATTGATTTAAGGTTATTATAGCTTATCACATTTTTATTTTGGGGAGTAGGGTACTAGACAGCATCCAGTTCTCAAATGTGAGCAATAATTTTATTATTATTATTATTATTATTATTATTATTATTATTATTATTATTATTATTATTATTATTATTATTATTATTATTATCATCATCAATTACATAATTTAAAAAAAAAATTGTCAACCTGAGTAGAAATGTAAAAAAAATAGGAATGTGAAACATCAACTACGAGGTATTATTATTATTATTATTATTATTATTATTATTATTATTATTATTATTATTATTATTATTATTATTATTATTATTATTATTATTATTATTATTATTATTATTTAATCCCTTTGGGATTACATTTTTGATTTTTGTTTTACTTATTTAACAAATCGAATGTTTTCATTTTTCTCAAGCCCATCCATGAAACCTAGATTCAATTTATCCATTTCCCCAGTGTTATTTTCTTTGGCATCTGAAATATATATATATATATATATATATATATATATATATATATATATATATATATATATATATATATATATATATATATATATATATATATATATATATATATATATATATTATATATATACAGAGAGAGACAGAGACAGAGACAGAGAAAATGACAGATGTTTAAAATAATTCACTTGAATTAAAGAAAGCAAGATCTAATTCTAGATTAAAACACAAAGTTTGAAATTGTTCAAGTTAAAGGAAGTGGGGAAAATACAAGAAGGGTGTGGGACTCTTTACCAGTAAAACACAAATAAAAATGAGCTAAGACGATAAGTCTGGTTTCATAGAGTTAAATAGAGAGCGTGACATTGTATAGAATGAATGACACAGGGTTTTCTTAAAATGGAAGAGGTTTGCGATATAAGAGATCAGTAGATGAACGTTCGTGGTAACAGTGATTTTGAAAGGAGAGTGAAGTAACAGTTTACCGGTCAGACAAAGTCTGGAGAGAATTATTGAAAGCTGAAGGAAAAATTTATACTCAACTCCTCCCGAGAAAGATGTATGAGTGGAACAACTCCATTTGCGTGATGCATTCTCCAAACAAGGGTGAACATCTTCCCAGTGCAGAGGCGGCAACTGAGTTGGTGTAAAGAAGTTCAGAAAGCTCCTCAGAATACAAAACAACTTCTTTAAGCTCGTTTGGCAAGAGAAGTAGCATGAATTTTCACAGAAAGTTTGAAACAGGAAGGAGTTGGTTCGATTCCTCTGCGGGTCCTAGGAAAAAATGTCATAAAAGCCTCCATCTTCGTCCTCGAATGTTCATGAGGCGTGAACTTAATTTTAAAAAAAATAAATAAAAAAAAAATTAAGAACCGAGAAGGCTTTGAGGGCTTTCGAAGATACTTTAGTGAGATGAAGAATCGAGTTTTTAAGGACTTGAAAATGATCTTTTATTTATTTATTTATTTATTTATTTATTTGTTCAATTAGTAATACACCACAGGATAAATTTTAAAATCGGAAAATTTCCGATTAGTATTTTTAATGCATCCATCAAGCATTTTCCTATAAGAAATTTTTTCCGGTCAATGTTTTCTTTTTGGTTCAGATTGATTGCAATAAAATTTTCTGTGAGAAAAATTGTGTAATTTCCGATTGAAAATTCTAAATTTTGGATCTCTAAAAACGGAACCCAACGGAAATCACCTTTTTTAAGATTTTAACCAGTAGGAAACAGTGTGTAAACCAATGAAAGTTTTTTGCTGTGAAGTAAGAAGAAAGATCATTTTGCCCAAGGTCACCTGATTAAAGGCAGACTGCTACACATCATATATAAACGAAAAACTTACGTTTATATATATATCAGTTTGCGAGTGCATAGGCAGACTTAAAAATTTTGTATATATATATATATATATATATATATATATATATATATATAATATATATATAATATATATATATATATAATATATATATATATATATATATCTATATATATATATAATATTATATAATATATATATATAATAAACACGAAGGGAAAAAAATTATGCGCACTTCCGTCATAACTTTCATCAGATTGGCCGTACTACTTTTGAGCGTTTTCACAATAAAAAGTGGTACTCCTGAGATAATGTGACTCAGATTTTTCTCTGATCGTTCCAGTGTTCCCACTGGTGTTACAGCTTAAACATGGCCGAGCTGTTAGAAGGATGAACAGTGATTAGTGATCCGATTTCGTTGGTGTGAGGTTGTCAAGCCCTGAAATTATTAGCGAACCTCAGCGATTTACCTCGTAGGAGAGTGTATGAATGGATCGAGAAGTTCAAAAAATTGCCGGACAAGCGTCAGACACGAAGAGGGAGTAGGACCCCCATCAACCTCATCCACTGACCAGAAGATTGAATTAGCTCGACAAATGCTTCTAGCCAACAGAAGTGGAGTGGAGTGTTCTCTGCAAATTGGTCACGGTTCTGCATACTATATCTTCTACAACAAGCTTGTATTCCAGACAGTGTGAGATAGGTTGCATGTGAGCCTACTCAAGTGCGCAAGCACAGTTTTGTAGAGATATTTCAAAACCTCTCGCCCGCTATGCAGCGACGAAGGAGAAGCTTTTTTTGCGGATTACAGCCATAGGAAATAAGACTTGAATAAAGTTTCTTTGAGTCAGAATCCAAAAGATAGAATATAGAGTGGAAACACTCTGGATCACCAAGGACGAAAAAATTCAAGACAACCTCCCTAGGGAAAAGTGATGTTAAACGGTTTTTCGGGGATTCAAAAGGTCTATAATGAAATTTTACCTGGAAAAGAGGTAGACAGTCAACACTACAGCGACATGTTGACCAACATATTGAAACCTGAAATATGTACCAAACACCGAGGCATACTATCGAAACAAGAGTTGGTGAGGGTAGTTTTGCCACCTTCGGTTTTCCCAGGAAAAACCTTTTGAAAAACTTGAAAAAACAAGTGAAAACACGAAAAAACCTCAGTGATGAAAAAGGGTAACTCTATTTATCAAATTTTGAAACTAGAATGGGGGTATTTAGTTTACTGCTAGTCTGCTATTTTGAACGACCTTCTTTCTATTACCTAATCACCTATCCGCTCTTATGCTGATTATTCCGTCCTTGACTACTCCTTTCAGTTTGAAAGAGGCCCCTTCCAACAGCAGTTAATTGATGCAAGAAGTGTGCCAGAAGTGGAGCAATTAACCTCTGATCTCTCGATGCAATCTCAAAAACTCAATTCCTCCATTTTTCTACTCGACATAACCTTCCATACAACTATGACATCTTCGAAAACACAACTTAAACCTTCATCTGTTCTTAATATTATCAGTGTATCTTTTTCTTGCGATCTTTCTTGGATAGAACACATTATTTCTCTTTCTAAATATGCTTCTAAGAGGTTGGATGTTCTGAATTGCCTTCGTAATTTCTTCACGCCCCCCCAATTGCTTTCTCTCTATAGGGGTGTTGTTCGCCCCTGTATGGAGTATGCTCGACATATCTGGGGTGGTTCCTCTGATACAGCTCTCCTAGAGTAGGTGGAATCTGTGACTTTTCATCTCATCAACTTTCCAGCTCTCACTAATTCTCTCCAATCTCTTTCTGCCCGTCGAATTGTTGCGTCACTCTCTATACTATTGCTATTACAACAGACATTGCTCTTCTGAACTCTCACGTCGCATACCTCCTCCATTAATAGGGGCTCGTGCAACACGACTTTCTACACAATCTCAAAATTTCTCTGTCCAACTCTGACCGCTATGCTCATTCTTGCAAATACTCTACTGGTCAAGTCTGGAACACACTTCATTTATCTGTTTTTCCAGCTTCCTTTGACTTGCATACTTTTAAACGCCTTGTATCGGAACATGTCGGCCATTAACGACAAGAATTCCGGAATTTTTCCAACTCTGATAGATATTGGTAGGCCTCTGGCCTTTGCCCATCAGAGATTATATATATATATATATATATATATATATATATATTATATATATATATATATATATATATATATATATATATATATATATATATATATATATATATATATATATATATATATATAATATATATATATATATATATATATATATATATATATATATATATATATATATATATATATATATATATATATATATATATATATATATATATATATATATATATATATATATATATATATATTATATATATATATATATATATTATATATATATATATATATATATATATATATATATATATATATATATATATATATATATATATATATATATATATATATATATATATATATATATCGGATGTTAAATTTTTAATACATAGGATGTCAATTCTGTCTATTTTTCACATCAGCCGATACGGATGCGGATGTTTACGTTCCTTATATATATATATATATATATATATATATATATATATATATATATATATATATATATATATATATATATATATATATATATATATATAGCCACTGCTCACGGGCAGAACCTTATTCAAGGAGGGAAGCTAGATCAGTAAGAGAATAAGAAAATCCTTGCAAGTCAAACCTAACTAAAATTTTGTATTGAGAATGGACGTGAGCTTCAAAGTAACTGATATTAAATTCGGCAGGAAACACAGAAGATGGGATAGAATTCCACAAAACAGAGGTGACTAGAAAGAAGGAGGCATCACAGCGGACAAACCTGGAATTCCCAATGTTCACATAAAATTTAGGTGCAGTCAATGCATTCCTTGTGCTTCGGGATCGTCGTAAAGGTGGAGGTATACGAGTGAATAGTTCCCTCGAGCATTTGATGCTGTAGCACCTATGGAAAAGAAACAATACGCCAACGTCACGTCGCAAAGATAAAGGGTCAAATAAATTAGAAAGAGAGGGACAATATATAATTCTTTTAGCGTTTGACTCAACTCTATCCAAAAGACGGGTGAATCCTGAGCCACCCCAGATATGAGAGAAATACTCCATTCAAGTGCGGATGAGGCCCTTGTATAATTAGAGTAACTGCGAAGAAGTAAAAAAATCCTATCAGATTTCACAAAACTCACAGCTTCTTTGAGGCAGCTCCAGCAACCATTGTGATGTGAAGTTTCCAAAACATTTTTATGTTTATGTGAAAGCCAGGATGTTTATACTGTTAACTGGAGAGACAATAACCATCGAAAGAAATGGAAAAATTAAGAGGTGCCTTTGAAAGGGAAATTTCAAGAAATTGAGTTTTTAAAGAGTTGAATTTCACAAAGTTGAGACGATTCCACTGCGAAACTCTATTCAGGCAAACAAGCATGGAATCGGAAAGATAAAGACGAGAGGAAACACTAGATGAAAAAGAGAGAGCAGATTGAAAATAAGTAAAAGAATGGAGGATCGAGTCATCGGCATATGAATGGATTGGGTTAGAAGAGCAGCTGAGAGTATCATTAATGAAAAGTAAGAATAGAGTAAGCGACAAAACAGAACTCTGAGGAGCATCATTATTGATCGGAAATGAAGAAGAAGAAAACCCATTAGCAACGGTCGAAATGGAAAGATTAGAAAGAAAGCTAGACATAAGTAAGCAAAGAGAAGAAGGGAAACTTAGAAAGCAGTGACGCATGCCATACCCGGTCAAATGCCTTAGAAATATCAAGCGCCACCTCACAAGTCTACCGAAGGTCCCTAAGAGCAGAAGACCATAAATCTGTGAGATAGAAAAGTATATCACCAGTAGAACTAGAACATCGAAAGCCATTCTGATGAAGGGAATGAGATTCCAGATGATTTAAGAAATGAGAGTTGAGAATGGTTTTAAAGACCTTATAACATAATACAAGTGAGAAATATAGGGCCCTAGTAAAAAGGATCAGAGCTGCTACTTTTCTTCGAAATAGGTTGGACAAATGCTCGCTTCCAACACTGAGGGAAAGTACTAGTATTGAGGCATAGAGAGAAAAATTGAACGAGGGAAGGAGCCAGCTCAGAAGCACACTCCTTTAAAACCAGTTGAGGAATGCCATCCTGGCTGCTTGCCTTCCTGACGTTCATAGATTTCAGAAGCCCATGCACCTAATCAAATGTAACCACAGGTAAAGACATGGGACATCTGACAGGAGAAGCTGGAGGAGTATTGCCGGAGTCGTTCAGGGTTGAATTAGAAGAGAACAGGAGGCCGAAGAGATTAGCCTTTCCAATTGGAGTGATAACAACAGAATTATCAGAGCGAATAAGAGGAGGAAAGAAGAATATATATATATATATATATATAATATATATATATATATATATATATATATATATATATATATATATATATATATATATATATATATATATATATATATATATATATATATATATTAGTGATGGTATCCGCATTCGCATAAGCATCACGGGGCATCCTCATCAAAATTAAGATCCGCATCCTCATCCGCACTTGACGAAAATCCCATATCCGCATCCGCAACCACAACGAAAATATGACATGCGAGCCTCTGGCCTTCCTGACGTTCATAGATTTCAAGATCCCATGCACCCGATCATAAGTAATAACAGGTAGAGACATGGGAACCTGAGAAGAGAAGGAGTAGGAGGAGGGATGCCAGAATCGTCCAGGGTGGAATTAGATGAAAAAAAGGAGGCCGAAGAGTTTAGCTTTTTCAGAGGGAGTATTAGCTACTGATTGATACATCTGAGCGAGTAAGAGGAAGAAAGCAGATTTACAGAAGTTATATATATATATATATATATATATATATATATATATATATATATATATATATATATATATATATATATATATATATATATATATATATATATATATATATATATATATATATATATATATATATATACCATACAGAAATGGAATTCATGAAAATACTTTTCCATTTTAATTTATTCCCTAAGTACCAAGTGGAAAAAGTATTAATTAACGAGTGTCTCACTAATATCTTCAGACCCACCTTTCATTTTCCTACTGTACCCAAACAAAAAATATGCTTAAAACATTTGTTCATAGTATCACTTACTTTATAGAAATATTCTAACTATAATTGAATCTACATTCCAGCAATGCCAGTTTATTCTTATAAATTATAATTCCCTCTCAATATATATTTTCTTCAGACACAAAGAATCTCACCCAATGCTTCTCAAATCTTCATTAATTTATTTATTAAGTGTGCAAGCTGTAATGCGGCATATGTAGGCCAAACTGGTTTACAAATGAAAGTAAGGATTGATAAGCATAGAGGAGTTTCCTTTAAAATAGATCCTCCTCTTTGCTCTCCTGTACTCTCTGCCATGAAATCCATGGACATACCCACCCTTTTTCTTCATTAAATTTCTCTGTTCTTCAACATGCAACTTTCCTTCTTGATCGTAGAATTTTGAAGTTTAATATATAAAAACTCATTGCCCATCTTTAAATGATCAAGCTTCTTCTATTGTCCTTTTCACCTCAATAATGAATTCCTTTTTCTGAAAATAAGACAGTCTTTTTATTGTTTTTTTTTTTGTTGTTATTTCAGTATTAATATTA
>SEYY01007224.1:0-2500 GCA_009176605.1 Armadillidium nasatum
TAATAAAGACATATAGCTTTTAAAGGTAGCGTAGCTTAAGCGAGTGAAATTTCTCTTCGGAGAAGTTTCGATGGTTCAACGTTCTTTAAACCTTCTCTTGACCTTGAAGAATGGATTTTCTCCACCAATGGTCAGCTTACTCTCAACCTAATGGTCAAGAGCTCCATATAGTTCTTCTTGTCGCTGGCTTATTCTCTTGTCGAGTCTTCTATAGTTGATCTTCAATCTTGGGCTAGCAATCTTGACTGACCGTCATTAATTCCCATAATTAATGAATCTAATAAATTCTTACTCAGTTTTTTAACGTTTTAAACTTTAACCTTACTACGATGATTTTTAAAATTTTAACTTTAAAGGTCCGAAAAATAATTTACACAAATTAATCAATTTTGAAGCACAAGATACATTTTTCGAAGGGAGGCATGTAAAGTTCAACTTTTATATGAAAGTGAACTTTTCTTTGCTTTTCTTTTAAAATGTATCGTGTTAATTTATGAATGAAAATAATATTTTATTTTCATTCATAAATAGCTTCAAAATTGATTAATTTGTGTAAGTTATTTTTCGGACCTTTAAAGTTAAAATTTTAAAAATCATCGTAGTAAGGTTAAAGTTTAAAACATTAAAAAACTGAGTAAGAATTTATTAGATTCATTAATTATGGGAATTAATGACGGTCAGTCAAGATTGCTAGCCCAAGATTGAAGATCAACTATAGAAGACTCGACAAGAGAATAAGCCAGCGACAAGAAGAACTATATGGAGCTCTTGACCATTAGGTGAGAGTAAGCTCTGACCATTAGGTGGAGATAAATCCATTCTTCAAGGATCAAGAGAAGGAATTAAAGTGAACAAAGTTGAAACCCATCGAAACTTCCCTCGAAGAGAAATTTCACTGCTTATAGCAACGCTACTTTTAAAAGCTTATATTTCTTTATTATTATACGATTTTTTATTCGAAAGTTATTAAGATAAAACAAATAACATAAGAGATTAAGAATTAAAGAAATATTAACTTATAACAAAAAATTTTCTATTCATCCATAAGATATTAATTTTAAATTAGAATTCTAGCCATAAGCGAAAGTGAATTGAAGACTTCTTTATGAAATAAATTAACGTGTGAATCCACGGAACGCCCTCCGAAGAGTCAAATGAACGCCTTCTAAATAACTCGTTATATTATTTATCCACGTTACCAAAATAAGAAAATATACTATTATAAATATCCATTGTAAAGTATTTAACCTTTGTCGATTGAGTTCAGAATAATAAACTTTAAACTATAACAAATAAAAAGTTATATAATATATATATATATATATATATATATATATATATATATATATATATATATATATATATATATATATATATATATATATATATAATATATATATATATATAATATATATATATATATATATATATATATATATATATATATATATATATATATATATATATATATATATATATATATTATATATATATATATATATATATATATATATATATATATATATATATATATATATATATATATATATATATATATATATATATATATATAATATATATATATATATATATATATATATATATATATATATATATATATATATATATAATATATATATATATATATATATATATATATATATATATATATATATATATATATATATATATATATATATATATATAATATATATATATATATATATATATATATATATATATATATATATATATATATATATATATATATATATATATATATATATATATATATATATATATATATATATATATATATAAATATATATATATATATATATATATATATATATATATATATATATATATATATATATATATATATATATATATATATATATATATATATATATATATATATATATATATATATATATATATATATATATATATATATATATATATTAATATATATATATATATATATATATATATATATATATATAATATATATATATATATATATATATATATATATATATATATATATATATATATATATATATATATATATATATATATATATATTATATATATATATATATATATATATATATATATATATATATATATATATATATATATATATATATATATAATATATATATATATATATATATATATATATATATATATATATATATATATATATATATATATATATATATATATATATATATATATATATATATATATATATATATATATATATATATATATATATATATATATATATATATATATATATATATATATATATATATATATATATATATATATATATACTATATATATATATATATATATATATATATATATATATATATATATATATATATATATATATATATATATATATTATATATATATATATATATATATATATATATATATATATATATATATATATATATATATATATATATATATATATATATAT
>SEYY01007224.1:5000-12500 GCA_009176605.1 Armadillidium nasatum
TATTATTATTATTATTATTATTATTATTATTATTATTATTATTATTATTATTATTATTATTATTATTATTATTATTTTATTCATCATAAATTTTATAAACTTTACATTTTGCTTCCAGTATCTAGAACTTTACTTCTTATCTCCATCCACTTTCTTTAAAATTATTCTACAGAACATATTATTAATAATTATCATAAATTTTATAAACTTTAAATTTTGCTTCCAGTATCTAGAACTTTTCTTCTTATCTCCATCCATTTCTTTAAAATTATTCTACAACACATATTAAAAAGAAAGCTAATAAAAACATTCATAGTTTTATTTTCTAACATGTTTCATATGATAACATAACTGAATCGGTGGTTGCAAATGTTGCAAATGTTGCAGCATTTTACAACATGAGCTGAGGAAAGAGCCTGTGACATTTTAAGATATGTTGCAATGGCCAAAAAGATGCATGAATTTTTTATTAAAGGGTTTTAAGAGTTAAATAACAATGTTGCAAAGCAAATTCGGAGTTTAAATTAATGCAAATGAATGAAATAGTAATTAAAAAAAAAATTAGAAATTAGAAAATTAATCAATTGTATTTCATTGTATATTTAATTTAAAAGACAGTACAGTCAACTTAATATTAATTTTTGGTTTGTAAGTTAACTGGATTTTTTTTTGTTCAATTAAGTTGTTTCGTACTACACTTTCAAATCAATATTTCCTGGATAATTTTTTCCTTTTTGTTCGTTATTTTAGCTTTTATTACAAATTTCACTCCTTTTTTTAATCATTATTTTAATTCTTCTTTATCTCTTTTGTTTCCCTCTTTTTTTATTTTCTTTTTTCTCTTTTACATTTCTCTCTTCTTTATTTATTTTTCTTTGAAGTTTAAATTAATTTTTTTTTAAATCATCTTTTTCTCAAATATCTTTTTTATTACAGATTTTGTTCTGTCTTTAATTTTGTTAATTTTTCTTATTCCTTTTTTTCACCTTAACTCTCATTGATTACAGTATTCCAAACGAAGTAGAACTGAAAAACTATTCAAAACAAATTATAAAAGATACTTTCCAATTTACAAATATACTTTCCAAATTCTTTGCATTTTATTTAATCTTTGCATTTTTGCCTTTTTAAAGAATATTTATATCTTTGAATGCTTTAAATGGAATATATAGTGAAAAACCATTAAAAGTAAATAGAATAATAGATTTTTGTATATTTATTTAGGTTTTAATAATGTTCTTTTAATGAAATTATATTCTATATGGTCTTACCTAATATACTCTGGAGTTTTAGCTACTTTTAGCGAATATAGATCTTTTATATAATATTTATATTTTTTATTTGGATAACTTTTTTATTTTCAATTTTTAATTTATTTCATTCTCAAAAAATTCCTCCTTTTCCATATTTTCAAATCTTAAAAAAGTTTGTTTTTAAACCAGTAATTTGCTTAACAATTTTAATCAGTTCTACATTAATAAAACATTTTTTTCCATTCAGTGCTATTTTTATAATTTAAAATCAAAATAAAGTGTTTGAAATAAAAATCATAGATTTTAAAGGTTCAAAATCGCAACAGGCAGGAATGCATAAATCAAGTAAATTAAACAATGGGGAAATTGCCTAAATTTGGATGGGATTATATAAATATATTGATGAATAAATTTAATATATATATATATATATATATATATATATATATATATATATATATATATATATATATATATATATATATATATATATATATATATATATATATATATATTATATTATATATAAATATATATATATAAATATATAATATATTATATTTATATAATATTATATATATATATATATATATATATATATATATATATATATATATATATATATATATATATATATATATATATATATATATATATATATAATATATATATATAGTATATATAAATAAAATAAATATATAAATATTATATATATATATATATATATATATATATATATATATATATAATATATATATATATATATATATATATATATATATATATATATATATATATATATATATATATGTTAGCCTTAAACTTTTCTTACATGTTTTCGAGTATTTATTTTTAATTAAAATTTATCTAAACATTCTTATGTATAAATAACTTATGTAAGAATACGTTTTGGTTTCTCAATGTACGAAAACATACATTTTCAGAGGCTTTTCGCCCTTATTATATAATTTGCTAAATAATTAATTTTTAGCTCGGTAGGAAAAAGGCGAAACATTTTGCACCATTTGAAAATGGCGTTCTTTTCCTTTGAAAATTCAAATTATGATTTATTTTAAATAATTTAATTTCAGGCGTAGAAGCGCTCTTTGAATACTAATGAGAAGTCTCAAACTCAGAGGGTTAGAGAGGGCGAAATTTAGAGAGTCTCAGGAGGGAGAGAGAGAGAGGGGAACAGGAAGACAAGTAGAAAGAGAATGAGATGATGAATGATATAGATGGGATAGTATTTTAGAAAAAATGAAAAGGAAAAAAAGGGAATTAGAAGAATAAATGCAAAGTAAAGTGAATGAAAGAGGGATAATCAGAGTGAAATTAATAGGCAGATACGTTAAGAGACAGATAGATATCTAAGATATCTAGATAGATAGATAGATAGATAGATAGATATATAGATAGATAGATAGATAGATAGATAGTTATATAGATAGATAGATAGATAGATAGATAGATAGATAGATAGATAGATAGATAGAGGGAGAGAGAGATAGAGGGAGAGAGAGAGACAGAGAGAGAGAGGGAGAGGAAGAGGAAGACAGATAGAAAGAGCATGAGAGAATGAATGATATAGAGGGAGAGTATTTTAGAAAAAATGAGGAATTAGAAGGATATATGTAAAAAAAAAAGAGATGAAAGAGGGATAATCAGAGTGAAATTAAGAGGCAGATACGTTGAGAGACAGATAGATAGATAAATATAATATAATAATATATAAATATATATTATAGATATATATATATATATATATAATAGACAGAGATAGATAGATAGAGAAAGAAAGAGAAGAGAGAGAGAGAGAGAGAGAGAGAGAGAGAGAGAGAGAGAGAGAGAGAGAGAGAGAGAGAAGAGAGAGAGAGAGAGAGAGAGAGATGAGAAGAAGATATGTAGAGCGAAATGAAAAAATATTGTCAAGGAATTATGCATAGGGAGAAGTTGAAAATTTTAACAAAGTATTAACCCACCAAGATGGACATAAAATGAATAAAAAAATGACAGAGAAGAAGAATAGGTAAAATAAGTGAAAAGCCTTAACAGAACTGAGGGTTACTTAAACAGAAAAGTTTTTTCCATTATTAAACAGAGTTAATTAAAATCTTTAACTGTTTCTCACAAATCGATATTTAATTATTAGTTGAATTGATTATAATCGATTTAACTTTTAAAGCAATAGAATTATCTATTACAATGTACAATATTCAGAAATTATCACACCAGTTAAGTTTTGCTTTCTTCACCACAATATAGCAATCTCCTATTGAGAATCCTCTGGGAAGAGCAGCCCAATACAGAAGGTCTCACAGGCTTTCAGTAACCATCGATAACCTCCGGAACCGTTCCTCTCCACAACATTCCGACACATCGATCAATATTAGGGATGGAGTGAAGTATCGGTATCGGTATCGGTATCGGTATCGGCCTTTTCAGTATCGGTATCGGTATCTGCAAAAAAATTGTATAGGAGTAAAGTATCGGTATCGGTAGTGGTACCGGTAGTAGTATCGGCATATTTTCAGGTATCGGGTATCGGGTATCGGGTATCGGCTTCGGGGATTTTTTTGGTATCGGTATCGGTATCGGTATCGGTAAAAATTTTGGTATCGCTCCATCCCTAATCAATATCATCTCAACCAATCGCATACTCTTCATGTTGGGTCACCCACAGTTCGATATCCACACCTTTAAACTCGAGGATGATGATCAATATGCAGTCACATAAAATTTTATAAGTTTAATAATAAAATCCAGTACGACGAGAATGATAATCATAGTAAACAAATCTCACAATAATGCCAATAATTTAAGCTTATCCAATCTTCACAGAATTCTTAAATTAGACTTTTGAAGAAAGTAGCTATGACTGTATAAAATTACTTCGCAATTCCACAACTTTACTTCCCTTTCCAATAAATAATCCTTTGAAACTGGTCACTTCATGAAAGTTTTTTTAATAAACTCCAATTTACACCAGCGAACACCAGAATGTTTCTAAGAATGTCCAACTGAATTAGGATGCCTCCCTTTCAAAATACATATTCAGTTGATAGTCTATTTTACAAAACTAACCTCTCATATGACGCAACTTGAGAGATTGAACCTTCGATATCTTAAAAAGAAAAAATAAATACAATACACTTTCTAATGTGATTTTAAAACAATCAAAGCCCTCAAGCTGCGCCTTTGACCACGCGAAATCATACGCTCCAAAACTGGTTAACAATGTGTTTAAATATATATATATATATATATATATATATATATATATATATATATATATATATATATATATATATATATATATATATATATATATATATATATATATATATATATATATATATATATATATATATATATATATATATATATATATATATATATATATATATATATATATATTATATATATATATATATATATATATATATATATATATATATATATATATATATATATATATATATATATATATATATATATATATATATATATATATATATATATATATATATATATATATATATATATATATATATATATATATATATATATATATATATATATATATATATATATATATATATATATATATATATATATATATATATATATATATATATATATATATATATATATATATATATATATATATATATATATATATATATATATATATATATATATATATATATATATATATATATATATATATATATATATATATATATATATATATATATATAGTGGGTTTTCTTCAAACTTTTTTACGCATCATTTGTTTTCAGAGTAACAAAGAGTTTCTAATGATCAATCCAATATTATAACAATAACTAAAATAATAGTAAACTTGATAGCAAAAAAATTAATATAAGCAAAATGAATAAATTAATAAGAAAAATAATAATAATTTTTAATAACTATAATAATAATAATAATAATAATAATAATAATAATAATAATAATAATAATAATAATAATAATAATAATAATAATAATAATAATAATAATAATATATAATAATAATAATATATAATAACAATAAATAATAAAAATATAATATTAATAATGATAAAAATAATAATAGCAATGATAATTACAATAATAATAATAATAATAGCAACAATAATAATAATAATAAATAATAATAATAATAATAAAATAATAATAATAATAATAATAATAATAATAATAATAATAATAATAATAATAATAAAAATAATAATAAAAAAAATAATAAAAATTATAATAATTAAAATATTAATAATAAAAAATGTGATTTCTCACTCAACCAAAATAAATAATAGAACAAAATCAAGGTTTTATTTCTAATGATTTCGTGAGTCCGTACAAGAAGATATATCGTTATCAAAGAATCGTTAATTACAAGATAAAATATCGATATCAAAGAATCGTTAAATACAATATAGAAAAATTGTTGAAAGGAAAAATATATATTTTTTATGAGTAAAAATGTGAATAAATTAATTTTTTTCTCCTCTAAAGAATTTCAATCTATAAATTTTTTTTTTCAATAAATTCTTTTTTGGAATAATGGTATTTTGGAAAAGGTTTTTGAATTTATTTTTTTGAGTTTGGTTTCCCCTTTAGATCTCTTTCTATTCCTTTAATTCAATTTACTTCTTTTCATTCTTTCCATTTTTTTCCTTTCTCTCGGTTTTTTATTATTTTTTATTTTATTATTATTATTTTTTTTATATCTTCCTTTTAATACTTTCGTATCTTGTTTCATTTTTTTATTATTTTTTAAATTTTTAAATTTTTTCCAGTTTTATTTTAGATTTCTTTATTTTTACTTTGATTATTTTTATTTTTTTATGCTTTTAATCTTCTTTTAAATCAATTTATTCAATTTTTTATTTTTAATTTGTTTTCTAATTTTTTTTCCTTTTTCTTTTTTTTGCTTTCATTTTTTATAAGTTTTGCTCATTTACTTTTTTTCTTTTTATTTTTTCTACAGTTTCCTTTCGCACATTTTTTTATTTATTTTATTATTTTTATTTATTTTTTATTTATTTTTTATTTTTATTTTTATTTATTTTATTTATTTAATGCTCTTTAACGCCTGAATTTTTCTTCTTAATTTTAGGTTGTAACAAAGAATAAAGAAAATTTTTACCTAAGATAAAAGGTATTTTATCATAAAATAAAATTCTTATATTTAAAAAACGTGAAAACTATCTAAAGTAAGCTTAAAAGTCAATTTAAATAAAAAATGACAGGGTTAAATTTATAAATTCCAATCTAAAGTAAAATATACTAACCTTAAAATAAAATTAAATAAATTCCAATTTTATGTAGTTTATTTGTAGTTATAAAAATTTGTTTTATTTATAGTCTATAACATAATTCTTGATGTATTATTAAAATTTTTTTTGAAATATATTCTCTAAAATAAAAAAAAATTCTAAAATTTGGAAAAAGAAGGATTTATTCTACGTTTTTCTGAATGAAAATTAATATAGTGAATTAATATGATGAATAAATAGTATCATTGTAAAATACACACAGCTGATATGCTTAACGTTATATTTACAGTTGCATTTTTTTCAGCTGTTTTCAGCTGGTAAAAATAAAATAATATTACTTATATGATTGTAAACTACAGAAAATACATAAGAAAAAGATTATAATTTCAATTTCTCATCAGAATCTGCTGCTATAACAATCTCCAAATACATTATCTGCAATTAATTTCCATTTCAGGTAGAACAATCTATTATATATTATATATTACACTTTCAAAGGGTGTCAGATTTAGCTACTTTTCGAAAAATCTAGCAACCTGTCCCTAACGGTCTTTTCTGCATTTGCGTGCAATGCTGCATTCTCAGGGCCCTTCCTGACATTTCCTTTGACGGTTCACGGACCCCCGGACTCCGGATCCCCAGATTCGAACCAACTTCAGCCAAACTGAACCGCAAAGACAAGGTAAAATTACTTATGTTAAAATCTTAAAATGCATCCGATATTAAATGCTAAAAAGGATAAAATATGAAGCAAAGCAAGAAAGAGAAAGCAAAAATTGTTTCCAAAGTATAAAAATAATTTTATATATATATATATATATATATATATATATATTATATATATATATATATATATATATATATATATATATATATATATATATATATATATATATATATATATATATATATATATATATATATATATATATATATATATATATATATATATATATATATATATA
>SEYY01007224.1:20000-25298 GCA_009176605.1 Armadillidium nasatum
ATTTATGAGATAGTTTAAACGAAAATCCCATTTGCCTTTAAAAGAACCGCATATATGAGCTTTTCACTTTCAATATTAAATTTATGAGATAGTTTCAACGAAAATCCCATTTGCCTTTAAAAGAACCGCATATATGAGCTTTTCACTTATACATTTAATTTTGATTTAGATGTTAATCTTATTTTTTTTTAATTTAACTATTTATTAATAATTGTTGAAAACAGTAAAGAACAAAGATATTTAAAATACACAGATATTGCAAAAAATAAGATATGCAACTGGAAATAACTAATATTTTAATAGGATTTAAATAAAATATTAGTTTATTTTCCCTGTATTAAATTTTTAGTGTTACTATATACTGAATATAAATATATATATATATATATATATATATATATATATATATATATATATATATATATATATATATATATATATATATATATATATATATATATATATATATATATATTATATATATATATATATATATATATATATATATATATATATATATATATATATATATATATTATATATATATATATATATATATATATATATATATATATATATATATATATATATATAATATATATATATATATATATATATATATATATATATATATATATATATAATATATATATATATATATATATATATATATATATATATATATATATATATATATATATATATATATATATATATATATATATTAATTATATATATTATATATATATATATATATATATATATATATATATATATATATATATATATATATATATATATAATATATATATATATATATATATATATATATATATATATATATATATATATATATATATATATATATATTATATATTTATTTTTTTTTCTTCTATTTTTCTTTTCAATTTTGTGTCACTCGATTCGTTTTGAATATCCCTAAAAAAAATTTTAAAATTTAATGAAGAATATCTTTGAATTATTGACCAGTTCCAATCCCCAAAGACTCGCCTCGAAAATCCATTTATCATTTTCTTTGAGGTTTGTATTTCCTTTACATTTTTAGGAGTTTGTTTTTCTAATTTTTTGGTTGTGGGGGAAAGATTTTATTTGGCTCCAAGTATGAGAAATATTTGTAATTTCTAACGTTTTAATAATTTATAATGTTAATTCAACTATAATAGATATTAATGAGAGTTTCTTGAGTAAATAATTTAAATGATCTAATTTTTTTTAATTATTATGATTAGTATTTTTCTTCGATAAATTTAAAAAAAAATTATCAGGTTTAATATTTTATAGGATTAAGAAACTTCTGATGAAAGAAATTTATTGCAACTGAAAATATTCATTAAATTTGATTAACAGAGATAGATTTAATTATTTCAATTCTTTAATTAAAAAAATTTTTAATTAACATTTAATTTTTTAAAAAAAAAAAAAAAAAAAAAAAAAAGAAAATGAAATTGAATTGAAAAAAATGAAATAAAAGAAATGAATGGAAATAACAGAAAAATTAAAAATTAATAAATGGTTGATTTTAAAATAAATCTGAAAATGAAATAAAATAATTTTTATCATGGTATAAAATAATTAAAAACTTAAAGAAAAATTTAATTCATTCATTTGGTTCAAGGAATAAAAATTTTCTTCTTTTAAAACTCATTTATTTTCAATTTTATATTTCATTTTCATTTATTTCATTATTTCATATTCTATTTTTACCTACTGCATAAAAATGATTGAGTACTTTTAATTATTATTATTTATAATATATATAATATATATATATATATATATATATATATATATATATATATATATATAATATATATTATATATATATATATATATATATATATATATATTATATATATAATATATATATATATATTATATATATATATATATATATATATATATATATATATAATATATATATATATATATATATATATATATATATATATATATATATATATATATATATATATATATATATATATATATATATATATATATATATATATATATATATATATATATATATATATATATATATATATATATATATATATATATATATATATATATATATATATATATATATATATATATATATATATATATATATATATATATATATATATATATATATATATATATATATATATATATATATATATATATATATAAAATAGTTATTGTAATATAATTAGTATTATCATTCTTAAAAGTTTAGTTATTTATTGGTGATATTATTATTATTGTTGGTATTATTATTATTTATTATTATTGTCATTATTATTTTTATTATTATATTATTAAATTATTATATTAATTATTATTATTATATTATTATTATTATTATTATTATTATTATTATATTATTATTATATATAAATATTATTATTATTATTATTATTATTATTATTATTATTATTATTATTATTATTATATTATTATTATTATTATTATTTTATTATTTATTATTATTATTATTTATTATAATATTATTATTATTATTATTAATTAATTATTATTATTAATTATTATAATTATTTTTTTATTTATTATTAATTATTATTAAATTATATTATTGTTATTATTATTATTATTATTATTATTATTATTATTATTATTATTATTATTATTACAATTGCTATAATTATAAGTGTATCGAAAATGCTTGAAGTAGAATGAGTTGCTGAAATTGATGAAGATGTAATATCATTAGAAATAATAGTTATTTCTTTTATTTTTTTAATTTTTTTATTTCATTAAGCAAAAAAACAGTTTTAGCTTTGTATTATTTACTGATATTTTTATCACTAAATAATTTTTTTTTTTTTTTTTTTTTTTTTTTTTTTTTTTTTTTTTTTTTTTTTTTTTTTTTTTTTTTTTTTTTTTTTTTTTTTTTTTTTTTTAAATTTTTTTTTATTGGAGTTTATTTTTGTTGTTTTCAGTTTTTTTCTTTGCTTTCCTTCATATAATATCCTTTTTAGCATTTAATATAGGATGCATTTTTAGATTTTATTATGAGTATTTTTCTCAAGTACCGAATTGTCTTTTAACGAAAAATTAAAGAAAAATATATTGTAGGGATGGAGCGATACCAAAATTTTTAGGACTTTATATACCAGATATCTGATGATAATATCGAAATTACTACTTTTATATATATTTTCTGTAGAAATGTATATTATTATATATTATATTATTTATATTATTATTATTATTATATATTATTATTATATATTATTATATTTTATTATTATATTATTATTATTATTATTATTATTATTATTTATTATTATTATTATTAATATTATTATTATAAATACTTTGATCATTTGATATTTTCTGTAAGTTGCAGTTTTAAAGTATTTTATTTTCAGATAAACTAATAAATGGTGGTATTGTTATTTTATTTATAGCTGGAAAAATGCAATTGTAAATATAACGTTAAGGATATCAATTGTGTGCATTTTACAATCATACACCTATTTATCACATTAATTCACTATATTAATTTTCATTCATAGAAACGTAGATTAAATTATTTCCTTTATCCAAACTTTAGAAGTTTTTAATTATTATAGAGAATATATACGAAATTTTTTTTAAACCTACAGCAGGAATTAAGTTATAAACTATAACTACAAAAAACTTTTAGAAATACAAGAAATAAACTCTGAAAAAATTTTCCTGGATAATATTGGAATTTATTTAGTTTTACTTTATGGTTAGTGTATTTTACTTTAGATTAGAAATTGCAAATTTAAATATGATACTTTTCATTTTAAATTGACCATTTGAATTAACTTTAGATAGTTTTCATTTTTTTTGAAAGTGTAAGACTTTTGTTTTTGATAAGGTTTAAATTAGATAAAATATTTATCTATTCTTCATTACAACCTATTATAAAGAAGAAAAATATAAGAGAAATGGATCAGTAAGAAGAGAATAAATACAAAACGTTTTTTCGAAATGAAAATAATTCAAATAAAAAAAGATAAAACGTGAAATTTATAAAGAAAAATTGATAAAAATGAAACCAAAAAATAAAGAAAAAGGAAAAAAATTAGAAACGAAAATAAAAAACTAAATAAATTAATTTTTGAGAAGATAAAAGCATAAAGAAATAAAAATAAGGAAAGTAAAAAGAAGGATGTCTCAATAACACAGGAAAAAATTTAAAAATTTGAAAAAATAATAAAATGAAAAAGGATCCGAATGTATAAAATAAAAGAAATAAAAGAGAGAGAGAGAGAGAGAGAGAGAGAGAGAGAGAGAGAGAGAGAGAGAGAGAGAGAGAGAGAGAGAGAGAGAGAGAGAGAGAGAGAGAGAGAGAGAGAGAGAGACAGAGAGAGACAGAGAGAGAGAGAGAGAGAGAGAGAGAGAGAGAGAGAGAGAGAGAGAGAGAGAGGAAAAAATGGAGAGAGAAATACAAAAGAAACAAAATGAATTAAGAGAATAAAAAAAGATCAAAAGGGGAAGCTAAACTCCAAAGAAAAATTTCAAAACCTTTTCCAAAATTTCTTTACTCAAAAAAATGAATTTATTGAAAACAATTTCATGGACTGAAATTCTTTAAAGGAAAATAAAAAAATAAATAATTTATTCACATTTTTTGCCTATAAAAAAACACATATTTTTCCTTTTCACCAATTCTTTGCATATACTATTTAACAACTATTTCATATTGATATTTGATTGTGTACCTGACGATTTCTTTGATATCGATATAAGTAATAAAAATATTAATAATTAAAATGAAACAATAAAAATAAAGTTATAATATTGATATTAAAATCTTAATGAAAAACCAAGACTGAAATCGAGATTTAGCAATACCAAGAATTAATATAATATAATATAATATAAATATAATTATTTTGGAAAAAGACTTCATCATTGAGTGAAAAGAGCAATAGAAGAAGTTTAATCTATTAATTCAGCTTTTTAATTAAGACTCAAGTATTATACGATCAAGAAGAGAAAACGAACGTTGAAGAATGCAGAAATTAGTAGAAAAAAAATGGTAATATGTACATGGTTATAAATGATGGAGTGTTCAGGAGAGCAAAGGGGAATGTTATTCCTAAAGGAAACTCCTCTACCTTTATCTATCCTCTTTTTTAAATTTTGGACCATTTTGGAATACATACGCAACATTAATGACTATCTGAAAGGCATAGGAAGAGATTCCTTGTGAATGACGAAAGTATTGATTGTGAGGGAGTTTTAACTTATAAGAAAGAACTGGAATTACGTTAATGTAGCTTCAAGTATAGT
>SEYY01007225.1:20000-25000 GCA_009176605.1 Armadillidium nasatum
TATATATATATATATATATAATATATATATATATATATATATATATATATATATATATATATATATATATATATATATATATATATATATACCCCAGTACTTGCAAATATTTTATGTTAACTGTTTATATCTTATTTTGGAAGGAATTATTTTAAGAATAAATTTTTTTTAATCATATGTAAGATATAAAATATGAGTAGACAAAATAATATAGTAATCAAATTTTTTTTGAATCACCTTAATTTTATAAACAAAATTTGATTTAAATCAAGTGTAAGTATTCGATTATATTTTATATAAAAATATGCAATTGTCTTTACAATCACGCTGTATTTATTAATTAATATCAAATTCGCATAATAAAATACAAAAACTATATTCTGTAGTAAAGTTTCCTTGTGATATATTTCCACCATTTGCGAGCAAATGAAAATAAATAAACAAGTAAACTCACCGAATCTAATCCTGAGAGAAAATTTTTACGCGATTACGGAAGTAAATTTTAAAGAAACGTAGAAAAAAAACAGCAAAAAATAATGAAAGGATGATATGGAATTCAACACTCAAGAGAATGGTAACTTGAAAGAATGGGGTACAGTTTAAGAATTTTCAGTATATTATAAGTTCGCACTAAATTTAAATTTAAATTTTTCTGAGCAAGGAAAAAAATAAAATAAAAAATCTATGAATATTATCAGGTTCATTCCATTGGAGTTTTATAATAGTAACTTAACTCAAGTATATTACCTATACTTTATTCACAATATAGATAAATTTATTTTATTTTACCATCCCACAAATTAAATGGATTTTACTCCTGAAAAGGTTAAAGTTAAAACCGTGAATAATAATCCTTTAAAAACTCAATTACTTCTTATGTGAGTAACTAACGAAACTGCCTAAACATGGGCATTGTTCGCTATCCATATTTTTTTCATTTCAATAAACAGATTTAAATTAATGGATAAAATTTAAAGAAACAACTTATGTAAATGATTTTTGTATATAAAGAAGCACAAATTATCAAAATCGTTTTCATAAATAGACACAACTTATATTATATTATGTAAATAGTAAATTATTTATATTATGTTTACCGTGGCTCAAACGGTAAAGTGATTGACTCACGTGCTTGAGGGCGCCGGTTCGATCCCACTTCGGGATCCTAGGTATATTCTACCTAGAAAAGTTCCTCTCCTCGAATAGGGCAATGCCCGTGAGATGTGAACTTTTAAAAAAAAAAAAAATATAAATGTTTTTTTAAATATATTAAAGTTGCGAAAATAGTTTTTAAATTTGAATAAAGAAAATATTTTAATATATATATTCTCAACAAAACTAAATTATTTGATATTTATATAAACGAAACTTACGTAATGGTTCTCTATTTCTAAATTAACACAACCTATCTATTTGCTTTTTGTTTTTAATTAAATAAACAAAACTTATCTAAAAGCCTTTTTACTTAAATAAACAGTTTATATATGCTTTTTTCCTTTTTTAATTATGCTCAACTTATTTGAATTGTTTTTGTATTTAAATAAACACAAAATATCTAAATTCTATTTACTTTCAAATAGACACAACTTATCTAAATGTTTCTTTATTTTTAAATTAACACAACTTAATTAAAAAAATTAATTTTGAAATTAACACAGTTAATCTAAACGATTTTTAAATTTAAATGATTACAGTTTATATAAATGACTTTTATCATTAAACGAACAACTTATCTAAATGATATTTGACATTTAAAAGTGTTCAAATAATATTTTCAAAGTACTTTCAAACTCACTTATAGTTTGACTTACCTTCCAACTTTCAACCTTATTATAAATAAACACAATTTATCTAAACTATTTTCATATTTAAATAAATACAACTTATCTAAATGACTTTATAATTATTTATTATAGATAAGTAAACATCTATATAAATGATATTTGATTTTCAAACGAGCTTGAAAAAATATTTTGAAAGTACTTTCAAACTCAATTATCATTGTGACCTACTTTCTAACTTTCAACTTTGTTTAAATTTTTAATTTTTTTTTATTTATTTATTTATTTTTTTTAACTTTTGTAAAAGGGGGAAAAATATAGGTTGAAAACGTTTCAAAAATACGATGCAATTTTGTTCCATTTATTCCTATTTTTATTATATATTTTTATTTTTGTTTTTATTTTTCTATTTTATTTCATTGATTCTTATTTTATTTTATTTTTTATTTTTTTTATTTTCTTTGATTTTTATTTTGTTTTTTATTTTAGTAATTTTGTTAATTTTTATTAATTTTCCTTTTCCTTTATTTTTATATATTTATTTTTTAGTGATTTTTATTTTATTTTATTAAGTTTTCTTTTATTTTGATTTTTATTTTTATTTTGTTTATTTCAAGTATTAACATGTTTTGGCGGACCCTAAAGCACGTGACTTAATCAATCTACCTATACGCCGAGGTACGTGAGTCAATCACTCTACATTCAGGCCTCAGTATGTGACTCAATCACTCTATCTTTATGACTCGGTATGTATGTCAATCACTTTGCCTTTATGCAACGTTACGTGAGTTAATCACTCTACCTCTATGCCGCAGTACGTAACATAATACTCTACCTTCATGCAGCGGTACGTGACTCAATGACTCTACATTTATGCGGCGATAGGTACGCTAATCACTCTACCTTTATGCCGCGGTACGTGACTCACTCTACATTTATGCCGAGCTACGTGTGCTAAACACTCTACCTTCATCAATCAAATTACCTTTATGCAGCGTTACATGGGTTAACAATACCTTTATGCAGTGGAACGTAACACAATCAATCTAGCTTTTGTCGTGATATGTGAGTTAATCACTCTACATTTGCTCAGTTGTAACTTTTATTTTACTACTCACCTTAAATAAAGAGAAGCTATGATTAAAGGAGAGTAAATTACTATATATATATATATATATATATATATATATATATATATATATATATATATATATATATATATATATATATATATATATATATATATATATATATATATATATATATATATATATATATATATATATATATATATATATATATATATATATATATATATATATATATATATATATATAATATATATATATATATATATATATATATATATATATATATATATATATATATATATATATATATATATATATATATATATATATATATATATATAATATATATATATATATATATATATAATATATATATATATATATATATAATATATATATATATATATATATATATATATATATATATATATATATATATATATATATATATATATATATATATATATATATATATATATATATATATATATATATATATATATATATATATATATATATATATATATATATATTATATATATATATTATATATATATATATATATATATATATATATATATATATATATATATATATATATATATATATATATATATATATATATATATAATATATATATATATATATATATATATATATATATATATATATATATATATATATAATATATATATATATATATATATATATATATATATATATATATATATATATATATATATATATATATATATATATATATATATATATATATATATATATATATATATATATATATATATATATATATATATATATATATATATATATATATATATATATATATATATATATATATATATATATATATATATTATATATATATATATAATATATATATATATATATATATATATATATATATATATATATATATACGATAAATTATAAATTAATAATAAAATTAATAATAATAATAATAATAATAATAATTATTATTATTATTATTATTATTAATATTAAAATTATAATTGTTATTCTTATTTTAATTTTTAATATATCATCTTTATTATTAATATTATTATATTCATTAATTTTATTATTATTATTGTTATTAATATTTTATTTTTTGATATATATTATTATCATTATTATTATCATTATTATTATTATTATTATTATTATTATTATTATTATTATTATTATTATTATTATTATTATTATTATTATTATTATTACTATTAATAATATTATTATTATTATTATTATTATTATTATTATTATTATTATTATTATTATTATTATTTTATTTTCTCGAAATTACTAATATTATAATAATTATTATTATTATTATTATTATTATTATTATTATTATTATTATTATTATTATTATTATTATTATTATTTTTATTATAGTTATTACTTGAATACCTAAAATAGAACATTACTGTGAGCTAATAGTGTTTTGAAACGAAACCCTTCCCAATGCTTAATACAACCTGAAGCAATTAAATTTTCCCCTTCAGGAATTAAAAAAATGAAATTCTTTACAATTTCCACTAATTTTTTATACGTTCTCATTTCATGTGGGATTTTTTATTTTTTTATTATTTTTTTTTTTTTTTTTTTAAGTTCACATCTCACGGGCCTTGCCCTATTCTAGGAGAGGAACTTTTCTAGGTAGTATATACCTAGGATCCCAAGAGGTATCGAATCGGCACCCTCAAGCCCTTGAGTAAACTACCCTATAGTTTGAACCACGATAAACTGCATTTGAAAAGTAAATAGATATGAAGTTATTCTTGAAAGTAAATAACCAGCTTTCTTTATCTTAAACTTTTGGAGTTATTCTTACTTAGCAAATGGTAGGTGAAATAGGCTTAAATAATATAATGTATGAAAAATCAATGATAATTAATAAAATAAAATAAAATTAAAAAACATAAATATATATATATATAAGAATAAAAATTAAAAATAATAAAATAAATATGAAAACTCAATGAAAATATTAATAATTTATGCAACTAAATTGTATATATATATATATATATATATATATATATATATATATATATATATATATATATATATATATATATATATATATATATATATATATATATAT
>SEYY01007225.1:37500-38514 GCA_009176605.1 Armadillidium nasatum
ATATATATATATATATATATATATATATATATATATATATATATATATATATATATATATATATATATATATATATATACATATATATATATATATATATATATATATATATATATATATATATATATATATATATATATATATATATATATATATATATATATGTATATATATATATATATATATATATATATATATATATGATTTATATTTTGACTTAATAGTGTGCAATATTAATGTATGCTCAATATTTTATGTTCAGGTATTTCTTACTTAATATATAGGTATGTATACAAATTACGTTAGGTTGCAGTTTATAATACAATATTACGTTATGTTTTTTAATACTAAGTAAATCTATGAATGTTTTATACATTATATTTTCATATTATGCTATGTAATTTTCCTTTCCTTCTAAAATGCTATTATCTTAAATATCCAATAACTTTCCAAAAGATTTCGAAGATTGTAGTAGGAGTTTGACAGTGCTTTAGGACTCCTTGAGATTCACCGTATGTGGTAAGGAAATGGATGAACATGAACTACAATTATAGGGTTTCTAAAGAAACTATCAAAAAAGCCTTTCCTCAAGTGTACTGCAGTTAATTTCAATTGGATCATACAGTGCGGATACATCATTACAGTAGCATCACTAGAATCGATTAGAGAAGAAACTTGAGGAACGTTTGTGATATTTCTTTGGATATTTTGAAGCATTTTCTTTATATACTACGATCCAAAAATTTCCACTATTTTAAGCTTTGAAAGATAGCAATCTGCAATTGATTTTCTTAAACCAAAGGTTCTCTGACAAGGTTATTTATATTAGGTTTCCTTGATTTAGAGAGAATGAATTACTTCCACAACCTGTAGATCTAGGATAGAAGTTTAAATACTCAAATACGTTTTCATACTCTGAATTGTTGCTTTTTGAGAACAGGTGAGCTCTTTTTGAAGAAGAAGGTACAGAAAAATCTTTATAATATGGTACTTGTGCAATTGAAGATAGATTGT
>SEYY01007226.1:7500-10000 GCA_009176605.1 Armadillidium nasatum
GCTCTAGCGTAGTAGCTGGGGTTATTATAGCAAGCATTGTACTATAATGTTTTATTGGTTTGCGTGCTGAATCTAGATTCATATAAACAACCTACGTTTGGTCTTTGCAGAAAATCCTGTAATAATGACTCCACAAACTTAACACATAACAGTCTTCATAGCAATCTCTAAGTACTCTCCATACCATTGGAAAAGCAAAAAGCATAGAGGATTTCTTTCTGTGGAACTAATCCCGCAATCCACTTGAACGAGGAGAGCAGATTTGATCAGCTGCCTAATGGCATCTCGATCAGGTAAATATTGCAAAGCAAACAAAGTAGATCTTGTATATCTTCTTTAGGTAGTTTGTTATTTCCTTCTTCTTTTAAGTTGAAATTGCCACAGACACTACAAAACGTTTCAGGATCATTTTAACAGTGAGATACATTGATCGTGATAGCAAATGATCGGATTATATGAACGGTATCTTATGAACATAAATCATGGGTAGAGCCGATATATATATATATTATATAATATATATAATAGATATATATAATATATATATAATGATATATATATATATATATATATAATATATTAGGGATGGAGTGAATAACGGTATCGGTATCGGTATATTTTTAAATATCGGTATCGGTATCGGTATCGGCCTTTACAGTATCAGTATCGGTAAAAATTTTGGACAAAAATAATGTATCGGTATCGTAAGTATCAATATCGAACCTTTAGGTATCAGTATCAGTAAAAATTTTGGTATCGCTCATCCCTAATATATATATAATATATATATATTAATATATATATATATAATATTATATATATATATAATATAATATAATATATATATATATTATTACTAACTGCATTTATTTATTAGGATACAATGCATATACAGTAACGTAATGATTTCCGATATATTTAAAATGAAAATAAAATAATAATAAAATAATAATAATAATGAATATAAATAATAAAATAATATATAATAAAATAAAAATAATAAAAAAAAAAGTATAAAACTTTTAAGAAACAGACAATAGAATTAAAATTGAACAATATACTGAAAACAAAGCTGACGTTTGAATATTTTGCCTATATAAAAAATGATCTCTTGGAATATGTACAAGAGTAAAGTACGGATTTAATTTTTATAAACTATAATTTTAATAAAATCAATTAACAAAAACATAATTAAAATTATATTATTTAGCTAATTATTATCAAGTGAATTCGAATTTTAATTTTATTAATTAATAAAACCGTAATTAAAATTATATTGTAATTGAATAATTAGCAAAAAAATTAAATTTAAATTTAATATATAGTTAATTACTAATAACTCTAATTAATAAAAATATAAATAAAATTGAAATAAAATTTACTTAGTAATAAATTATAATTACCAAATAAAACAAGAAATTAAAATTAAATTACAATTGAATACTTAACAAAAAAATTAAAATTTTAGATTTTTTATTAATTCATACCTACAGAATTGAGAAAAAGGAAATAATTAAAAAGAAACATAAAAAGAATTAAATAAAATCTATTTTGAAATAAATGAATAATTACCTTAAAAAAAAAAAAAAAAAAAAAAAAAAAAAAAAAATCATCATCATGGCAATGATTATTGATTAATGTTTGAGAATATTTAATGGCAACACAATGGCGTCTCACATATCTCTTCCGAAGATCCTAACGCTGTGCCGAAGATCTTAACGAGAGAGATTTGCAATTCTAAGCCTTTCCTTCCTCTATGAAAACAGATGAAATAAACAAATTCTTAGGATTAATTTCTTCCAATTACCTCCTGCTGAATGAAATAAAGGGGGAAGGGGGGGGGTGAAAGGTTAAGGGGGGAATGGGGGTGAAAGGTTAAGGGGGAAAGGGGATTCATAAATTATTCATGAATGAGAAGCACAAACGCCAAAAAACCTTTTTCACACTCTAATATCTATTTCTCTGTCGCTCTCTCTCTTTCTTCACAAACAAACACGTAATTGATACATACATACACACATACATACATACATACATACATACATACATACATACATACATACATACATACATATACATATATATATATATATATATATATATATATATATATATATATATATATATATATATATATATATATATATATATATATATATATATATATATATATATATATATATATATATATATATATATATATATATATATATATTATAAGTGACATGTAAGGCCTTGATCAACAAAGAAAATCTACAACCATTTTTAGCCGGGTTAAGGTGGCAGGACGTTTTTGGTCTGAATAGGAAGGAATATTATATTTTCATTATTTTTCTTTCTAGGTACAAGATTTTCATTGAATCTTGTTTTGATGGAACAATCTCAAACTCCTTTCTTAAAACCAAAAATGGGATTAGGGTAATTTTTTTCAGGTTTTTAGTTTTTTTTTCAGGATATTTTTCCAACGAAATATAAATTCTTAAATATATAAAGATTTAAA
>SEYY01007226.1:17500-27156 GCA_009176605.1 Armadillidium nasatum
CCTACTATAGCAAGTTTAAATTCAACGCTACATTTCTATTATAAGAGTAATGAAGTTGTTTTTTGACCTTTAACTTGAATCAGTTGGTTTTATTTGCAAATATTACAATACTGTATATATTTTTTACATTCCTGTTAATAGAAAGATTAAGGAATTTTGAAACAGTCCTTCACACACACACACACACACACACATATATATATATATATATATATATATATATATATATATATATATATATATATATATATATATATATATATATATATATATATATATATATATATATATATATATATATAAAGAAAATACGAAAACGTATTTATATTCCCATTTTCTTTTTTCTTCAGCCTGGCATAATTTTGTTTACATTATCAAAAACGTATTAAGAGTTAAATAAATCGCATATTTCGTCTTAAATTGCATCATGCAGGTGCCTCTGCGAATAACAAATAATTCCCCAACTTTCATCTTTCCTCCAAAATAAAAAAGGGGGAAAGGATGTTGGGGATTGAGGGAAATAAATCTATTTTTTACTATTCCCCCGTCTCCTCACCCCTAAAATGAAGATTTTTTTATGGGGTAAATTGGCTATTTGTCAGGGCTCGCAATATTTCTTACCTATTTTGCCACGTTTATAGCAGATGAAGAAAGAGATAGAGTTTTTTGGGGAGTTTTTTAAAGATAACTTTTATTACATCATTTCGAAGAAAGAAATTCATGCAGACTGATAACATTGAGTTTGAAAGATCTAAAAATTATATCATTTTCATAGTTATAGAAAATATGAAGAAAAGAATGGATGGAATAGAAGTTTTCTTAAAAAGTTTTTAAAAATGCAACTTTTTATTTATTTATTTATAACTGTTTTAATTACGTCATATATATATATATATATATATATATATATATATATATATATATATATATATATATATATATATATATATATATATATATATATATATATATATATATATATATATATATATATATATAATAATAAAAAAAAAAAAAAAAAAAAAAAAAAAAATTTTAATTTTATTTAATTTAAATTAAAAAAAAAAGGAAAAAGAAAAAAAAGTATGTGAAGTTGCAAATGTTCAAAATAAAATGATAAAATTCAATCTCAATTTCTTTCAAATTTTCATATCATATTTTCAATATAATTTTAAAATTTGCTTCTATAAATATAAAGGTAAATACTTCTACGTAAAACAATTTAAACTTCTCACTGAAATGAAATATATATATATATAATTCAGATATGTAACTCTATAGCTCAATGTTTTATATGCAATGAGAATAATGACTTAGTTCTAGTTTTAGCTTGTATGAATCAAGTTATAATATCTGTAATTTTAAATAATACTGAAAACTATTTATATACTTTATTTAGAATAAAAGCGAATGAAAAAATAAAGCTTTCGATTACAATTTATTTCTGTAAAATAAGTGTATAGTTACCTCAAAGGTTATTTCAGTCTTTTAATATAATAATAATAATAATAATAATAATAATAATAATAATAATAATAATAATAATAATAATAATAATAATCATAATAATAATAATAATAATAATAATAATAATAATAATAATAATATCATTTAACTACTGCTATAGTGGTATTAGTAAACTTGCATATTTCTTTTTCTCATTTCGATTAATATTTGGAAGATATTTTATTTTTACATCTTCTCTCTCTTCATCTCATCCAACATATAGTTTTGCCACTGAAGACCAAAAACAAAGGATGTAGGAAAGTAATAGGAATAATAACTTAGAATATAGAATAGGAATAGGAATAATTATAGAAGATATAAGGATAGAGGATAGCAAAAGAAGTAATAATTTAGGATAGAGGAAAGTAATGGGAATTCTAATTTTAAAAATCGAATGAAACAGAGTAATAATTTAGGATTTATGATAGTAATAGAAATAATAATTTAAAATATAGGATAGCAGTAGGAATAATAATTTACGATATATATATATATATATATATATATATATATATATATATATATATATATATATATATATATATATATATATATATATATATATATATATATATATATATATATATATATATATATATATATATATATATTAGGGATGGAGCGATACCAAAATTTTTACCGATACCGATACCTAAAAATTACCAGATACCGATACCGATACCGGTATCGGTATCGGAAAATATGCCGATACTACTACCGATACCGATACTTTACTCTTATCCAAAAATTTTGCCGATACCGATACCGATACTGAAAAGGTCGATACCGATACCGATACTTCACTCCATCCCTAATATATATATATATATATATATATATATATATATATATATATATATATATATATATATATATATATATATATATATATATATATATATATATATATATATATATATATATATATATATATATATATATATATATATATATATATATATATATATATATATATATATATATATATATATATATATATATATATATATATATATATATATATATATATATATATATATATATATATATATATATATATATATATATATATATATATATATATATATATATATATATATATATATATATATATATATATATATATATATATATATATATATATATATATATATATATATATATATATATATATATATATATATATATATATATATATATATATATATATATATATATATATATGTGATTATAGTCCTTTTTCTCAATTCTATTCTATGCGTTCCTCTTTTGTTTTCCTTTTTTTTTTGTGAAGCTTTAAAAGTATCAGTATACGTTCCGTTGTTTATGCCTTCGTGAATCGTAACGGAGTTTTATCTTCCGCTTTTTGAAAGCCGAAAATAGTTCAGCTTATGAATTCTTCTTTGAAATAAACTTATCATTCAAAAGGTAATATTCTTCCGCCGTAAAAATAGTAATTTTAAGTGCTGAATCTTTAATTTATTTTAAATATTGCGTGGTGAGAATTAATGTCTCTTTTCTGTCGTTTTTCTGGTTTGGCCTCAATCCTTTAGCTCCATTTAGGGAGAGTGTAGGTTCTTTGTCTCACCTTATTAAAATAAAAATAATAAATAAAAATAATCCCACCTTATTATAAATTTAATTATTGTTAATCCTTTTTATAAAATTATCTTTGTCTATTTTACCTGTTTTGAAGTTAAGCAAAATATTGATGGTAAGGTAATTATATATTGTTCCTTTTGTTATTATTACATATATATACTACCACTCTTCATTTGTGGTGAAGCTGTATATTAAGTACACCTGCCGCATACATTTTAAGACAATCAGAAATCGAAATACACTTTTACGCCTTTATTTTGACCATTCGTAATTAATTATTATTATTATTTTTTTTAGATTCATGTATTTCTTTATATATTATTTTCAGTTTATTTATTGCTCATTTAGAGTTTCAGCTTAAATTATAAAATATTAACGTTTTTTGGGCTTCACAAACTTAGTCCAAGGAGTAATTCTTTCAATATTATATATATATATATATATATATATATATATATATATATATATATATATATATATATATATATATATATATATATATATATATATATATATATATATATATATATATATATATATATATATGGGCATAACCCACGGAGTGATAGGATGGGCTAGACCATTCCGTTTCACTCCGTTGCCCTTTGGTTCGTTCCTTTTCGCGTTTCATCTTCTCAGAGGGTCTCTAGTGTACCCTTGACTCACGTTGGAGTGCCTATGCTCCAACCTTCCTCCTTCTTCACATGTGTCCTACAATATTTACAAACGCTTACACTTACATTACCTATTAAATTAATCAAAAATGGCGAAACTTAGATCTGCCTCGGAGAATCCAAGAGGGGCGGATTCCAAATATAGCCCCTCATCTACTCCTTCCCCCATCACCACTTGGGAGTTGGTGGCCTCCGGTGATGGGGTTGGCGCCACCAAGACCTCTATGCCGGCTTGCCCTGGTGCACGGTCTTCGTTTTTCATTAATTTCTGCAACATTCGCGGTCTTTTTTCTAATCTCCACTTTGTCGAACACCACCTCTCTTCTTCTAGACCTCATCTCTTGTTCTTAACTGAAACTCAGGTGTCTGGGTGCTCTGACAGCAAACCCTACTCTGTTTCCTCCTACTGTCTCTATCCTCAATTTTCAGCCAAAGGCGGATGTTGCGCATATGTGCGCAACGATGTTGTCTGTTCTCGTGTCTCTAATTTGGAGTCTTCTGAATTCTCAACTTTATGGCTCAAACTTTCTTGCAATTCTACAACTAAATTCATTTGTTCTGTCTACTTATCCCCTAACTCTACAGACTATCCAAAATTCTTCGACTATCTTAACTCCAAAATAGAACACATTCTTTCTTCTTCTCCTTTCTCTGAAATCATCATTTTAGGTGATTTCAATGTTCACCACCGCCAATGGCTTTCATCTAGTTCTCAAGATCCAGCTGGTGAACTCGCCTTCCAATTTTCTATCCAGAACAACCTTGATCAGTTGGTGCAACTCCCTACCCGTATCCCTGACCGTCTTGGTGATGAACCCAACATTCTAGACCTTTTTCTAACTTCTAATCCTTCTCCTTATACTGTTAAACTCTTTCCTCCTATGGGTTCATCCGATCACCTTCTTATCTCCGTATCTTGTCCTGTCTCTTCAAGTCTTCCGCAAGAACGGCCCCCGCCATCGGCGAGGAGACGTTTCTGGCATTTCGGTGCCACTAACTGGTCTGACTTGCGGTCGTACTTTTCTGATTTTCCATGGAATGATTACTGTTTCCGTGGGAGGGGTCCCTCGGAGTGCGCTGAGCGCATAACTGAGGTGATTCTCTCTGGCATGGAGGCGTACATTCCATATTCTTTCCCTTCCACTAAACCCAATAAACCTTGGTTTAACTCTGCTTGTTCTCTTGCTATCCGCCGCAGGGATGCTGCCTTCAGGGACTACCGTCGTCTTCAAACTCCAGAATCTCATGCAACTTATATTTCATCCCGGAATCGTGCAAAATCTATTCTTCGAGACACTAAAAACTCTTTTCTTCGTCGCAAATGCAATAATCTTTCTGGCTCCTCTTCCTCTCGCCCTTTCTGGCATTTTGCAAAAAATGTCAACTCTAACTTTGCTTCTTCCTCTTTCCCTCCTCTAGTATCTTCTGACGGTACAACTGCCGTTTTGCCTTCCTCTAAAGCTGAACTCTTTGCTCAAACTTTTGCCTTAAATTCAACCTTAGACGATTCCGGAGCTGTTCCTACTCCTTCAACCCCCTCTAACTCATTTATGCCTAAAATTGTAATTTCTTCTAAAGACGTCACTTCTGCTCTCTCTGAGCTTAATACTAAGAAGGCGTACGGTCCTGATGGTATCCCTCCTGTTGTTCTCAAAACTTGTGCTTCCGAGCTTGCACCCTGCCTTGGTAAACTATTTCGTCTATGTCTTTCTACTTCAACCTTCCCTTCTTGCTGGAAACGTGCGCTCATTCAGCCTGTGCCGAAGAAGGGGGACCCCTCTCAGCCCTCTAACTATCGTCCTATTTCTTTAACCTCCGTTCTTTCTAAAGTTTTCGAATCTATCCTTAACAGGAAGATTTGGAAACATCTCAATTCTTCTAATCTTATCTCAGATCGCCAGTATGGCTTTCGAAAGAAACGCTCTACTGGTGATCTTCTTTCCCTTCTCTCTGACTCTTGGTCCTCCGCTCTTCGGCATTTCGGTGAATCTTTTGCTGTAGCGCTGGACATATCGAAAGCTTTCGATAGAGTCTGGCACAAAGCTTTGATTTCTAAACTTCCCTCTTTCGGAATCTATCCTTCTCTCTGTGACCTTCTCTCTGATTTCCTTTCGGGTCGTTCTATAGCAGCTGTTGTAGACGGCCACCGTTCATCCTATAAATCTATTAATAGTGGTGTTCCTCAAGGATCTGTCCTATCCCCAACACTTTTTCTGTTTTTCATTAATGACCTTCTCTCTATTACTTCATCTCCTATCCACTCCTATGCTGATGACTCCACCCTTCATTATTCTTTTCATTTTGAAAGACGCCCCTCCCAGCAACAGTTAATAGAGGCAAGGAGGGTGGCCTTGGAGCAACTAACCTCTGATCTATCTCTCATTTCCAATTGGGGCAGAGAAAACATGGTCGTTTTCAATGCCTCAAAAACTCAATTCCTCCATCTCTCTACTCGACACAATCTTCCACACAACTACGATATCTTCTTCGAAAACACTCAACTCAAACCTTCATCTCTCCTTAATATTCTCGGTGTTTCTTTTTCTCTCGTGATCTTTCTTGGAAAGATCACATTACCTCTCTTTCTAAACAAGCTTCTAAGAGGTTGGGTGTTCTGAGGCGCCTTCAGTATTTCTTCACACCACCCCAGTTGCTTGCTCTGTATAGGGGTGTTGTTCGCCCCTGTATGGAGTATGCGTCACACATCTGGGGTGGTTCCACACACACAGCTCTCCTGGAAAAGGTGGAGTCTAGAGCTTTTCGCCTTATCAATTCTCCTGCTCTCACTAATTCTCTCCAATCTCTTTCTGCCCGTCGAAATGTTGCGTCACTCTCTCTCTACTATCGCTATTACAATGGACACTGCTCTTCTGAACTCTCTCGTCGCATACCTCCTCCATTAAGAAGGGCTCGTGCGACTCGTCTTTCTACACAGTCTCATCCTTTCTCTGTCCAACTCTCTGACCCCAGACTTAACCTCTATGCTCAATCTTACATTTACTCTACTGGTAAAGTCTGGAACACACTTCCTTCATCTATTTTCCCAACTACCTATGACTTAAGCACCTTTAAACGCCGTGTATCAGGTCATGTCGGCCTTTAATTTGACCATGTTTCCGACTTCCCTCCCAACTCTGGTGGAACAATGGTAGGCCTCTGGCCTTTGCCCACCAGAGGAGAAATAAAAAATATATATATATATATATATATATATATATATATATATATATATATATATATATATATATATATATATATATATATATATATATATATATATATATATATATATATATATATATTATTTACTCCGTCGTCGGGAGTGGAGGTGCTTAAATCAGATGGGAAAAGAAAAGTTAGAAGAACCAGATGGAAGAGAAGAGAAGACATGAGAAGAAAATGGAAGAGAAGAAAAGAGAGGGTACGGGAAGAAAAGACAGAGCAGCTTTCACAATCTGTTCTGATATTGGAAAGACTGTTTAGAAAATGCTGAAGAATTGTATTTGAAAAGAAAATTATTTCCGAATTTAAAAATAATGACAGATTTATTTTAAAATATAAATTTTTTAAAAATATGTTCAAAACAAAATTAAATAAATCGCATTTAAATTATTTTCAAAATTTTCTGGAGGAGTAACAAAACTTTTAATTAACATACTTTCGGCCTAAGTGGAAAATTCATCATTAGTATTATGAAAATAAAATTTAAAAACGCGAGTTTGGATTGGACGACAAGGTTGAATCATGAGGAATAGTTCTTCGCATGGTTCTAGGGTTTGGGATTCCTTTTAACCATTTTTTTTTTTTTGTCTTCCCATGTGCGACTGCAGAAATTTTCCTGCAGTCGACTCCACCCTGCATCATGCGGGATATGGTGTAATGGATAAAATATATATATATATATATATATATATATATATATATATATATATATATATATATATATATATATATATATATATATATATATATATATATATATATATATATATATATATATATATAGTGTAGTTACCCAAAATATAAAATAACGTTTTCTTTAATAAAAAAATATTTTAAAACGTTAACTAGTGAAATTGTGAATATTATTTTAATAAGAAAAAGACTGGTAAAACTAGTGATAATTAAAAATAAAGTTTCTTTTTGTAATAAAATAATTATAATAAATATATAAAAATATAAACTATTATTGTAAAAAATAAAACATTTAAAATATAATGTAAATTTTAAATTATTACCATAACAAATTCTTAATTCACTACCTATCTAATTTTCCCTCCAAAACTATTTTACCGTTAAATTTGAATTAAGATAAAACTATTGTGAGAAACTATTATAAAATGTATTTATTTTATGTTAAATAATATTGTATTTACAAATAAAAATGTTTATGTCATAATTTTAATTATAATGTACTTTTATGTGTAAAATATAAAATTATTATAAAATAATATTTTCTAATTTAAATAAATAAGATTTTGTATACTATTTAAATGTCAATTTGTAAAACTTTAAAAATCATAACTTTGTTAACTATTTTTGTTAAAAATAATAAATAAAGTGGAAAACTCTCTACTTTTCTTACACCTTCCCAAATACTGAGATAATTTCAGAAGGCATAGAAATAGTAGTAACCTTTCCCTTTATTCCGAGGAGCCAAAGAAGAATCCGCCTCTAAGCCAAGCTGCCCAAGAAGAAGACGTCCCAAGCAGAAGCCCTAGAAGAAGCAGTCCCAAGCAGAAGCCCTAGAAGAAGCAGTCCCAAGCAGAAGTCCAAAGAAGCTGCCCTTAGAAGAAGAAGTTCCAACGCCTCTGCTACCAAAAAAGGAAACCCAGTTTGGCAGCTCATTTTGCCCTCGACTGTGGTTAACCTTTTGAAGTAGCCTTCCACCTGAGGCTACAGACGTTCCACGGACCTGAAGAGAAGTGGTGGCTACCACACGCCTACCAGTCGGCATTCCACAAGGGGACTTAGGAAACACCCAGCCTCCTGATCTATCCCCCTTCGCTACAACAAAGTGTAGTGACCTCCTGGACCATACATTGGTCTCCACAGAGATAGTTAGGTCACTATATAATTGGTGACTCGAGAGTGTGTTCAGATTTTCTGAACAACTACACTATGGACCTGGACAATCCAGAAGGAGCAGGAGAGGGACACATCTCTTCTGTCAAAATAAAGCCGCCCACTTTCTCTGAAACCTCCGTGCCAACATGGTTTCGTGTCCTAGAAGCCCAATTTCATCTGGCGAGAATTTCAACTACAAAAACGAAGTACTTCCACGCTTTGTCTCAACTCCCTACCGAAGTTTTGGACAGAATTCCACAACCAGAGCTGGAAGCAGAGGACTATGATCGCTTAAAAAAGGCAGTTACTACCACTTTTGAAAAGTCAAAACTGGAACTTTTTAACGATCTTATGTCCAAGCAAACTTACAGTGGTAAGCCATCTATCTATCTACTGGACATGCTCAGACAGGCCGGCAAATTAAACATAGGAGAAGACATTGTGAGAATGCAGTTTTTGAAAACTCTTCCTGTCAACGTACGAACTGTATTAGCTTCCCACACTACCCTCACGCTTCAACAACTCGGAGAACTTGCCAATGACTTACTAATAATGGACCATCCTACTACAGTCATGGCTGTATCACCAACATCATCTGCGGTAGCTTTCCTTCAACAAGACCTACAAATTACACTTCTCTTGGACTCAAGCCTTTCCATCAAAATCAGAGACCCCAAATTTGTAGAGGTCACATCTTCTATGGCCCAAATTCAAAATCCTGCAAGAAATGGTGCAAATGGCCTCACAAAACAGGACTAAATATCCTCCCAAATTCTAGGCCACCTTCAAGATCTTCTTCACCTGCCC
>SEYY01007227.1:5000-7500 GCA_009176605.1 Armadillidium nasatum
AGCGATGAGATTACCCCTTGTTGGGTATACGGGGTGTTAAAGGTACTCCTATCTCATCCCGGTGCCCAATGGTTCGCTCCCTTTCACGCTCACCTTCTATCTACACGGAGTAGGCTCTCCTTTACATATATAAAACATTTCTTACACATCTTATAAAAAAAAAAAATCAATAATGGCGTCAACTTCGGTAGCCTCGGAGAAGCCACGGGGGGCGGCTTCCAAAAATAGCCCCTCATCCACCCCTTCCCCCATCACCACTTGGGAGTTGGTGGCCTCCGGTGATGGGGTTGGTGCCACCAGGACACAGGCTGCCGGCTTGTCCTGATGCACGGTCTATTTTTTTCATTAATTTCCGCAACATTCGCGGTCTGCACTCTAATTTCCACTTTGTTGAACATCACTTCTCTTCTTCCAGACCTCACCTCTTATTCTTGACCGAAACTCAGATGTTTGAGCGTTCTGATAGCAAACCCTATTCTGTTTCCTCCTACTGTCTCTATCCTCAATTTTCAGCCAAAGGCGGTTGTTGTGCATATGTGCGCAACGATGTCGTTTGTTCTCGTGTCTCTAATTTGGAGTCTTCCGAATTTTCCACATTATGGCTTAGGTTCTCTTGCCATTCTACGACTAAATTCATTTGTTCAGTTTATTTATCTCCTAATTCTACTGACTTATGCTAAATTCTTCGACTATTTAAACTCCAAAATAGAGCACATTCTCTCTTCTTCTCCTTTCTCTGAAATCATCATTTTAGGTGATTTCAATGTTCACCACCGCCAATAGCTTTCTTCTAGTTCTCATGATACAGCTGGTGAACGTGCCTTCCTTTTCGCTATCCAAAACGACCTTGAGCAGTTGGTGCAGCTCCCTACTCGTATCCCTGATCGTCTTGGATATGAACCCAACATTCTAGACCTTTTCCTAACTTCTAATCATTCTCCTTATACTGTTAAACTCTTTCCTCCTCTGGGTTCCTCCGATCACCTTCTTATCTCTGTATCCTCTTCTATCTCTTCAAGTCTTCCGCAGGAAAGACCCCCTTCTACGGAAAGGAAACGTTTGTGGCACTTCGGTGCCTCAAGCTGGTCGGACTTGCGGTCGTACTTCTTCGATTTCCCGTGGAATGATTATTGCTTCCGTGGGAGGGGTCCCTCGGAGTGTGCAGAACGCATTACCGAGGTGATTCTCTCTGGCATGGAGGCATACATTCCATATTCTTTCCCTTCTACTAAACCTAACAAACCTTGGTTTAACTCTGCTTGTTCTCGTGCTATCCGCCGCAGGGATGCTGCCTTCAGGGATTACCGTCGTCTTCAAACTCCAGAAACTCACGCTACTTATATTTCATCCCAGAATCGTGCAAAATCTATCCTTCGTAACACTAAAAACTCATTTCTCCGTAGAAAATGCAATAATCTTTCTGGTTCCTCTTCTTCACGTTCTTTCTGGCATTTTGCAAAAAAATGTCAACTCTAACTTTGCTTCTTCCTCTTTCCCTCCTTTAATATCTTCCGACGGCACAACTGCTGTTTTACCTTCTTCTAAAGCTGAACTCTTTGCTCAAACTTTTGCCTCTAATTCAACCTTAGACGATTCCGGAGCTATTCCTCCTCCTTCAACCTTATCCTTAACAGGAAGATTTGGAAACATCTCAATTCTTCAAATCTTATCTCTGATCGCCAGTATGGCTTTCGTAAGAAACGCTCTACGGGTGATCTTCTTTCCCTTCTCTCTGAATCTTGGTCCTTCCGCTATTCGGCATTTCGGTGAATCTTTTGCTGTCGCGCTGGACATATCGAAAGCCTTCGATAGAGTCTGGCACAAAGCTTTGATTTCTAAACTTCCCTCTTTCGGTATCTATCCTTCTCTCTGTGATCTTCTCGCTAATTTCCTTTCCGGTCGTTCTATAGCAACTGTTGTAGACGGCCACCGTTCATCCTTTAAATCTATTAACAGTGGTGTTCCTCAGGGTTCTGTCCTATCACTAACACTTTTTCTACTTTTCATTAATGACCTTCTCTCAATCACCTCATCTCCTATCCACTCCTATGCTGATGACTCCACCCTTCATTATTCCTTCCAGTTTGAAAAACGTCCCACCCAACAGCAGTTGATAGACTCGAGAAGGGTAGCCTTGGAGCAACTAACCTCTGATCTTTCTCGTATTTCAAATTGGGGCAGAGAAAACATGGTTGTTTTCAATGCCTCAAAAACTCAATTCTTTCATCTCTCCACTCGACACAATCTTCCACACAACTATGATATCTTCTTCGAAAACACACAACTCAAGCCTTCATCTGTTCTTAATATTCTTGGTGTTTCTTTTTCTCGTGATCTTTCTTGGAAAGATCACATTACTTCTCTTTCTAAACAAGCTTCTAAGAGGTTGGGTGTTCTGAGGCGCCTTCAGTAATTTCTTCACGCCACCCCAGTTGCTTGCTCTGTATAGGGGTGTTGTTCGCCCCTGTATGGAGTATGCTTCGCACATCTGGGGTGGTTC
>SEYY01007227.1:42500-45000 GCA_009176605.1 Armadillidium nasatum
TTTTAATATAAATATTAATTATTATTAATATTTTAATTTTATTTTATTTCATTTTTTTTTTTTTTTTTTTTTTTTTTTTTTTTTTTTTTTTTTTTTTTTTTTTTTTTTTTTTTTTTTTTTTTTTTTTTTTTTTTTTTTTTTTTAAATATTATTTTATTTTATTATTATTATATTTATTATTATTATTTTTATTATTATTTTTATTATTATTATTATTATTATTATTATATTAACATTATTATTTTCCTTATTATTATTAGTAGTAGCAGTATCATTATATATTTATTATTATTATTATTATTATTATTATTATTATTATTATTTTTATTATTATTAATATTATTATTATTGTTGACGTTGTTGTTTATTTACTTTTTTAATGAATATTTTGATTTTGACGTTTTTAATTAAATTTTTTTTAATTTTTTAAGTTAATATTTCAGAAAGACAAATTTTAATTGTTCGTTCTTAAAATTTTCAAACAATTTTTCTTTTTTTTTCTTTTTTTTGTGAAAATTTGAATTTTATTAAATTTTTTTACTCATTTAAAGCTATGATTATTACTATAATAATAATAATAATAATTACCTTAGAAAAAAAAAATAATAATATTTCAAAGTTGAACTCAAAGTATCTGTGTTGTAAATATTGCAAAAGGTGTTTTGAGAATCTCAGGACAGACCTAAGAAACTTTAGTTTGAAAGTAGAACTCTTCCACAACTCAAAAGGTCAGTCTCAGCCTCAGCCTCGGAAGACTAAGTAGAATGCTAAAGAGGCTTGACAATCTTTCAAGGAGAGAAAGGTATTGGATAAAAAAAGTTTTCGACTGAGTTAAAATTATGATTTTTTTTTTAATTTTACAAATCACCACCACTCACTTTTGTTTTATTTTTTATTTCTTCATATTATTAAAACAGAAATATTTAGAAAATCAATTTTAAAAACTGTCACTTGGAAATATTAACGCATCTTTTTTAATAATTTAAAATTATTAAATCTATATTTTTATTGAAATTTACAATTATTATTATTATTATTATTATTATTTTATTATTATTATTATTATTATTGTTATTATTATTATTACTGAATAAAATTTTAATTGCAATTAAGCTTAATTAAAAAAACAAGTAAAGTGAGAATAATAATTAAAACTAAAATTAATTAGTTTGATTAAGATAAAAAAAAGAAAGAAAAACAGGACAGTATTTTTCATGCCATTTTAAAGCAGGAGTTTAGTGTCATGAAAACATCGCGAAGAAGAATAAAAGAAGAAGAGAATCTACAGAACGAAGAATTTTTCGAGTAAGAAAATCACGGGAAATATGTGTAAATCTAAAACTGGAGCAGAGTTAATGAAACATTTCAAGACATTAAAAAATGGTGAAAGTACTGAAAAAAAAGTTGATGTTGATGTGGCTGAAAAAGGGAAACATTATTAAATGCATGGAATAAAAATAATAAAGACATTGACGTTCATAATTAGGATCACACTTGAAATCACAATCTGAGTTTTAATTAATAATAAAAATAAAAAAACTTTTAAAATCAAAACTAATACTAAGATTTTTAATTTTTAATTCATACTTAGTGTAGAATTTGGTACCTTGAAAACTATAGGAAAATACTGTTTTCAATATTTCTATATTATAATAATTCATCTTATATAAAGGCATTGTGAAGAAATAAAATTTTGATAACGTCCCTTGTAAGAAAAGCAAATTGCATTATTACATTAAAATTATTATATCATTATTACATTATTATTGCATTATTATTATTACATTATTATTATATTATTATTGCACTTTTACGCTAAAATTAATTTGGGAAATATTTAAACTTTTTTAAAGTGACTAATGAAGGAATTGGAAGAATAAAAAGAAAGTTTTTAAAATGTCTTTTAAACTATTACAATAAAAGAGAAATTTAAAAAGATTGTATTAAGCACAGTATTATTACCTTTTTTATTATTAATGAAAATAATATTTAAAATAATAATAATTATATTATTATTAAAACTATTATTACAATTATTATTATTCTTAATTTTATTAATATTATTATTACTTTTACTATTATTACTCTAAATGTGAGTATTATTACTATTATTATTATTACTATAATTCTTTTGCAGTAGCAATAGTAATAGTAATACTAATCGTAGTAGCAATAGTATAGTAATTATTCTAAAACAAGAGAGAAGAATTACTGGAATCTGCAGAAGTAGACGTTATCATTTTGGTTTATATACACGTATATATATATATATATATATATATATATATATATATATATATATATATATATATATATATATATATATATATATATATATATATATATATATATATATATATATATATATATATATATATATATATATATATATATATATATATATATATATATATATATATATATATATATATATATATATATATATATATATATATATATATATATATATATATATATATATATATATATATATATATAT
>SEYY01007227.1:60000-65000 GCA_009176605.1 Armadillidium nasatum
GACAGAACACATCGAAACATTGAAAGCATAACAAGTTTTTTGGGAGTTAGAGTATAAAAGAAGAGATTCTAAGATTCTTAAGATTTCTCTTCCGCTTTCTAAAGAATAAAAAAAAAGATCTTAAATCCCAGAAATGAAAGCCGTATTCGTGCGTGGGTGAAAGAAGCCTTTGATTAGACAGGATAATTACTATTATTATTTATATAATATTAATGATACCAATGCTTGCTGTTTCAAAAGAATAATTTTCTTTTTTTGAAACCACCTTTAATACCATTGCCATATGAAGATTCAAAGAAATTTTCTTAACGTTTGCTCTGGTGGAAAAGTCATATATATACATATATATATATATATATATATATATATATATATATATATATATATATATATATATATATATAATATATATATATATATATATATATATATATATATATAATTCAAAGACTGAAAATTCGTGATAATTGACAAATGCAAATGTCACCTATAATTAAAAAAAGGAAAAAAATTTAAAATCTGAAAATGAATGAGTTCACTTCCGGTCTTGTACTGTTTACTTTCAAAATTAATAACTAAGAGATTTAATGAAAAAGAAAGAGGATGTTGAAGTGGTTGAAGGATAAATGAATACATTCGATTAGTTTAGCAAATGATGGAAAGATGCAATGAATATGAAATTCAATGAATATGATACTCCACTACGTATGGATGAATTTTGAAGGATGGGTAAAGCATTTAACTCAGGGATCGCTGGCTGCGCTACAGGTGATTAGAATATTTATTTTATTGTTGAATTGTTTATAGTCATATTAAAACACGTTCGTGATAATAATTCATTAACAATTAAAATATCTTAATTAAATAATAAATTTTAAATCGAAGAGGAGCTACATTGTGAGATACAGTTTCTAAATAATAAAAAAATATGCAGAATTCATAGACATAAATGGAGTTGATCAATTCATATTGCTAAAGGAAATGACTCAAGATGAACAAGTAAATAAATAAATTGTGATTCATTAATTCAATCTGAAACATCCAATCAAAATCCAATCCAAGGTAAAATTAGAGCAAACAAACGAGCTTATTGCAAAGCATATTCCTATATCAACATTGGGAATAGATTAGATGAGAGGGGTTAGGTCACGTATTGGGCAAGCACAAACTGGGGATATATATATATATATATATATATATATATATATATATATATATATATATATATATATATATATATATATATATATATATATATATATATATATATATATATATATATAAATTTTTCCGCAAGTCAAGACTCGAACCATTGACAATAAGGTTGACATTAGACAATGTATTGAATGAAGGCTTTACCACCGAGCAATGCCGTCTTCCCGAAAAAGAAGGCTTAGTAGAACGGTTTTCAAGTTCTTCTGCTTCGAATTACTGTAGCAACTCGGTACCTATTATAATCCATAGGAAGGTGCTTGGAACCCATATTGTGCCTACTATGGCATTCTGCTGGATGCTTCTGAGTTACAGGGAAGGCGGTGTAACTCGCTGGTAGAGCCTTCTGTACATTGCCTAACGGCGACGCCATTGTCAATGGTTCGAGTCCTGGCACGAGGGCAATTTTTCTCTGTCTTATATGCTAATTTCGTTGCAACAGTTGTTGTGATCATGTTGGCGCTGCTTAACTTTGGTTGGTTGTTCCTGTAACCCAGAAGCACTCAGCAGAATGCCATAATAAACCCGGTAGGTGTTCCAAGCACCCTCCTATGGATTATATATATATATATATATATATAATATATATATATATATATATATATATATATATATATATATATATATATTTATATATATATATATATATGCAAATTTATTTACGTTAATGATTTATTAACATATTTATATAAATTAATATTCTATAAACATGATTTAATGACGAAAAATAGAAGTCTCGTTAATTATAATTAAGGAAATAAAGTTTTTTTTTTTTTGGTGAACACATGAAGAGATGAAAGAAAACCTCCACTAACAATATCCGTTCTTTCATAATTATTACAAAGGAAATAAACATTGTTAAAAAAAAATTATAATAATAATAATAATAAATAAACAGATTGCAAAAAAATGAACTTTGGATTTCTCTTTAAAAAAAAAAAAAAAAAAAACAGATTCAAAACAAAAAATTCTCATTTCCGTCTATCGGTAAATATTTAAAAAAAAAAAATACAATAAAGGAAAATTAAAAAAAATAAAAAAAGTTTTTTTTTTTACCGTTGTAGTGGGAGTATGTATATCCTCATCTATGTATATGTAACTCATGTATGGTTCCTCTAATTATGTATTAAATTTGAAACTGATTTATAATATTTAAATGAATATGTCCAAGTGTTTGATATACGAATATTATTATTATTGCTATTATTATTATTATTATTATTATTATTATTATTATTATTATTATTATTATTATTATTATTATTATCAACATAAAACTACTTATCCTAACCTGTTTTCAATTATTTAATGGGCGATATTTGTGTACATGTGAGTTCGCATGTGTGCTTGTATGCGATTATTTGATTTCTGTCCTGTCTGAAATATTTTAATACTTTTCCACTAATTTCTGTAGTCTTTAAATTTTTAGTATCTGTCCAGCGTCTAAAGTATACTGAACAATTTTAAGTTGATTTTTTTTCTCTCTCTTCTTATCATTCAATAATTATAATTCATGTGTCAATATTTGTTCGTCTTTCTCGTCTGGTATCGTATATTCTTCAATGTATTTATTTTATCTGTCGTCAAGGGAAACTCCAATAGAATTATTTATCTATTTTCCAACAACGATAAATAAATTTCATTTATTCTGTAAAAACTTCTGTCTATATCCTAATTCAACTGCGTCTTTCCATTCTGTCCTTTCATATCTGTTTAATCTGTTGATTTTTTTTTTTTTATAAAATAAGTGAAGAATGAAAAATCAAAACGGAACAAGTTCCGGTGTCGCGTCAAAATGCTTCCGATTTCATTTCAAAACTTGTACAGATTTCATCCTCTACTCGTAATTCGGCGTTGCTCTTAATAAAACAACAACGGAAGTAATCTCTGCTCGGTCTCTGCGTCGCTTTTATTCCCACGATCCACGATTCACGATCCGCGATCCACGATCCACGGACCTTCGTAGAACCTCATGACTGGCTATTATGCAGAAAGAGTCGGACACCTGCTCTCATTATTTGGGAGGGAGGAAATGATTTTGATTTAATTCTTAATCATTTTACTGATCCCATAATATTCATAAATACACATTCATGTGTTCATCAGCACGCACACACATACATCTATCTATCTATTTATCTATCTATCTATCTATCTATCTATCTATCTATATATATATATATATATATATATATATATATATATATATATATATATATATATATATATATATATATATATATATATATATATATATATATATATATATATATATATATATATATATATATATATATATATATATATATATATATATATATATATATATATATATTATATATATATATATATATATATATATATATATATATATATATATATAATATAATATATATATATATATATATATATATATATATTATATATATATATTTATATATTATATTTATTTATATATTAACTTTTTATGTTATATAATATATATTATATATATATATATATATATATATATATATATATATATATATATATATATATATATATATATATATATATATATATATATATATATATATATATATATATATGCGTATGTGTGTGTGCGCGCGCGCGTGTGATTGTGTGTGTTATAATCTCCTCCCATAATATCTTAAGAAAATTTTTACAGTTAAAATAATTAATGAAACTGTTCCATAATCTTATAAAAATGGCTCTTTACAACTATATAGTGGCAAAAGTTAAACATAAATATACTAATATATATATATATATATATATATATATATATATATATATATATATATATATATATATATATATATATATATATATATATATATATATATATATATATATATATATATATATATATATATATATATATATATATATATATATATATATATATATATATATATATATATATATATATATATATATATATATATATATATATATATATATATATATATATATATATATATATATATATATATATATATATATATATATATATATATATATATATATATATATATATATATATATATATATATATATATATATATATATATATATATATATATTATATATATATATATATAATAGGAAGAAAGTGATTAAAGGGGAAGAAATATTTGTTAGAAGGCGAAGTCGGCACACTTACGATTGCGAGAAGCGTTGTTGTAGAACACGTGCTACCGTGGGAAAAAAGGAAATAGGAACCAACCAAAATTTGGGTTGAAAAGAAAGTAAGGAAAAAAAAAGGGATAAAGAAATGGAAAATAAAACAAAAATGGAATTTGAAGAGGAAAACAGCAGTGAACAACAATGATAATTATATTGTTACTTTAATCAGAGCAATTATGTTCTTCGTGTTCGTTTCAACAACAAACAAAATAAATTTTAATTATTTTTGACATACAGTAATTATTTACTGAACTTGAAAAGGTACACACATTCAGTCAAGTGCTTTTGTTTTTGTGTCTCAGTGAGTGTGTGTAGGTGTGTAGGTGTGTAGGTGTGTAGGTGTGTGGGTGTGTTAGTGTGTGTGAATGAGGTTAATGACACGTTTTACATAAAACAATTGTTTATTTCATACACGAACGAAGCCAATCCAAAAAAATGATTTAAGCAACATTAACAACAACGGGGACAATAATATTAATTATAAAAATAATAATAATAAAATAATTATTATTATAACTATTATTATTGTTATCATAATTATTAATTTGATTAATAATATTATCATTAATTATCATTATCATCATTAATGTTGGAATTAT
>SEYY01007227.1:75000-82500 GCA_009176605.1 Armadillidium nasatum
ATGTGTGACGCATACTCCATACAGGGGCGAACAACACCCTATACAGAGCAAGCAACTGGGGTGGTGTGAAGAAATATTGAAGGCGCCTCAGAACACCCAACCTCTTAGAAGCTTGTTTAGAAAGAGAGGTAATGTGATCTTTCCAAGAAAGATCACGAGAAAAAGAAACACCGAGAATATTTAAGGAGAGATGAAGGTTTGAGTTGCGTGTTTTCGAAGAAGATATCGTAGTTGTGTGGAAGATTGTGTCGAGTAGAGAGATGGAGGAATTGAGTTTTTGAGGCATTGAAAACGACCATGTTTTCTTTGCCCCAATTTGAAATGAGAGATAGATCAGAGGTTAGTTGCTCCAAGGCCACCCTCCTTGCCTCTATTAACTGTTGCTGGGAGGGGCGTCTTTCAAACTGAAAAGAGTAATGAAGGGTGGAGTCATCAGCATAGGAGTGGATAGGAGATGAAGTAATAGAGAGAAGGTCATTAATGAAAAGCAGAAAAAGTGTTGGGGATAGGACAGATCCTTGAGGAACACCAATATTAATAGATTTATAGGATGAACGGTGGCCGTCTACAACAGCTGCTATAGAACGACCGGAAAGGAAATCAGAGAGAAGGTCACAGAGAGAAGGATAGATTCCGAAAGAGGGAAGTTTGGAAATCAAAGCTTTGTGCCAGACTCTATCGAAAGCTTTCGATATGTCCAGCGCTACAGCAAAAGATTCACCGAAATGCCGAAGAGCGGAGGACCAAGAGTCAGAGAGAAGGGAAAGAAGATCACCAGTAGAGCGTTTCTTACGAAAGCCATACTGGCGATCGAGATATAAGATAAGAAGAATTGAGATGCTTTCCAAATCTTCCTGTTAAGGATAGATTCGAAAACTTTAGAAAGAACGGAGGTTAAAGAAATAGGACGATAGTTAGAGGGTTGAGAGGGGTCCCCCTTCTTCGGCACAGGCTGAATGAGCTCACGTTTCCAGCAAGAAGGGAAGGTTGAAGTAGAAAGACAAAGACGAAATAGTTTACCAAGGCAGGGTGCAAGCTCGGAAGCACAAGTTTTGAGAACCACAGGAGGAATACCATCAGGACCGTACGCCTTCTTAGTGTTAAGCTCAGAGAGAGCAGAAGTGACATCTTTAGAAGAAATTACAATTTTAGGCATAAATGAGTTAGAGGGGGTTGAAGGAGTAGGAACAGCTCCGGAATCGTCAAAGGTTGAATTTAAGGCAAAAGTTTGAGCAAAGAGTTCAGCTTTAGAGGAAGGCAAAACGGCAGTTGTGCCGTCAGAAGATACTAGAGGAGGAAAAGAGGAAGAAGCAAAGTTAGAGTTGACATTTTTTGCAAAATGCCAGAAAGGGCGAGAGGAAGAGGAGCCAGAAAGATTATTGCATTTGCGACGGAGAAAAGAGTTTTTAGTATCTCGAAGAATAGATTTTGCACGATTCCGGATGAAATATAAGTTGCATGAGATTTCTGGAGTTTGAAGACGACGGTAATCCCTGAAGGCAGCATCCCTGCGGCGGATAGCACGAGAACAAGCAGAGTTAAACCAAGGTTTATTAGGTTTAGTGGAAGGGAAAGAATATGGAATGTACGCCTCCATGCCAGAGAGAATCACCTCAGTTATGCGCTCTGCACACTCCGAGGGACCCCTCCCACGGAAACAGTAATCATTCCATGGAAAATCAGAAAAGTACGACCGCAAGTCAGACCAGTTAGTGGCACCGAAATGCCAGAAACGTCTCCTCGCCGAGAGCGGGGGCCGTTCTTGCGGAAGACTTGAAGAGACAGGACAAGATACGGAGATAAGAAGATGATCGGATGAACCCAGAGGAGGAAAGAGTTTAACAGTATAAGGAGAAGGATTAGAAGTTAGAAAAGGTCAAGAATGTTGGGTTCATCACCAAGACGGTCAGGGATACGGGTAGGGAGTTGCACCAACTGCTCAAGGTTGTTGTGGATAGAAAATTGGAAGGCGAGTTCACCAGCTGGATCTTGAGAACTAGATGAAAGCCATTGGCGGTGGTGAACATTGAAATCACCTAAAATGATGATTTCAGAGAAAGGAGAAGAAGAAAGAATGTGTTCTATTTTGGAGTTAAGATAGTCGAAGAATTTTGGATAGTCTGTAGAGTTAGGAGATAAGTAGACAGAACAAATAAATTTAGTTGTAGAATTGCAAGAAAGTTTGAGCCATAAAGTTGAGAATTCAGAAGACTCCAAATTAGAGACACGAGAACAGACAACATCGTTGCGCACATATGCGCAACATCCGCCTTTGGCTGAAAATTGAGGATAGAGACAGTAGGAGAAAACAGAGTAGGGTTTGCTGTCAGAGCACTCAGACACCTGAGTTTCAGTTAAGAACAAGAGATGAGGTCTAGAAGAAGAGAGGTGGTGTTCGACAAAGTGGAGAAATTAGAAAAAGACCGCGAATGTTGCAGAAATTAATGAAAAACGAAGACCGTGCATCAGGGCAAGCCGGCATAGAGGTCTTGGTGGCGCCAACCCCATCACCGGAGGCCACCAACTCCCAAGTGGTGATGGGGAAGGAGTAGATGAGGGGCTATATTTGGAATCCGCCCCTCTTGGATTCTCCGAGGCAGATTTATGTTTTGCCATTTTTGATTAATTAAATAGTATGTATGTGTAAGCGTTTGTAAATATTGTAGGACACATGTGAAGAAGGAGGAAGGTTGGAGCATAGGCACTCCAATGTGAGTCAAGGGTACACTAGAGACCCTCTGAGAAGATGAAACGCGAAAAGGAACGAACCAAAGGGCAACGGAGTGAAACGGAATGGTCTAGCCCATCCTATCACTCCGTGGGTTATGCCCAATGGGGGGTACTTGCATCGCTTCGGACGGCGCTACGTCCTCCCCCTATATATATATATATATATATATATATATAATATATAATATATATATTATATATATTATATATAATATATATATATATATATATATATATATACATATATATATATATATATATATATATATATATATATATATATATATATATATATATATATATATATATATATATATATATATATATATATATATATATATATATATATATATATATATATATATATATATATATATATATATATATATATATATATATATATATATATATATATATATATATATATATATATATATATATATATATATATAATATATATATATATATATATATATATATATATATATATATATATATATATATATATATATATATATATATATATATATATATATATATATATATATATATATATATATATATATATATATATATATATATATATATATATATATATATATATATATATATATATATATATATATATATATATATATATATATATATATATATATATATATATATATATATATATATATATATGATATATATGATATATGTATGAGTATGAATATTAATTTCCTCTTTAATCATGTTTGTTACAAAAACTTAACGTATCATTAAATATATTTCCTTTCTTTGCAGAGTAAATAATAATAATAATAATAATAATAATAATAATAATAATAATAATAATAATAATAATAATAATAATAATAATAATAATAATAATAATAAATAATATTAAAAAAATAAAAATTTTAATTTTTAAAATAAAATAAAAAAAAATATAAAAATAAAATTTATTAATAATAATAATAATAATATTGTTAATTAAAAATTATATTCATTATCTTATTTTATTTAAATATTTTTTTATTATTATAATTACTATTTTTATTATTATTATTATTATTATTATTATTATTATTATTATTATTATTATTATTATTATTATTATTATATATATATTATTATTTTTATATTATTATTATTATTATATTATTATTATTATAAATTATATTATTTTTATTATTATTATTATTATTATCATTTTTATTAGTATCTATATGTATTATATATATATATATATATATATATATATATATATATATATATATATATATATATATATATATATATATATATATATATATATATATATATATATATATATATATATATATATATATATATATATATATATATATATATATATATATATATATATATATATATATATATATATATATATATATATATATATATATATATATATATATATATATATATATATATATATATATATATATATATATATATATAGAGTAAGTAAAATATCAGTTGCCATAAAACGTTCTGTCAGAAATCCTTTAAGTTGTAACATCTTAATGAATCTTCGCTGGTAATTGTTTTCTGTCTATTTCATACATTCTCAGGTGTGTGAATGTCTGTGTGTGAGTGATTAGATGTGCACACCCTCGTGCCAACACATGTGTATTATTTTGTTATTTATGTGTTTGAGTGTGTTTGTGTTGGCGTGTAAAGCAGAAGTAAATCGTAAAATGAAAGTTGGTTCGTCGTATTCTGGTATCTTGTTAGTTCTTTCATTCTATTTGATAGGAAGATCATTCAATTATATTCAGACCTTCTCAGCAGTCTTACACAAATAAACATTCATTTTAATTCATATATATATATATATATATATATATATATATATATATATATATATATATATATATATATATATATATATATATATATATATATATATATATATATATATATATATATATATATATATATATATATATATATAATGTCCGCTATTGGAGTCGAACCAGAGACCTTTAAGATCGTAGTTTTTCGCGCTGACCACTATGCTACGGTGGTTCAAAAGGGAATCTCATCTTAAAGGTCGCTGGTTCGAGTCCAATAGTAAACATTAAATTTCTATATGGAAAGAGCCTCTGAGAATTATAGCAGACTTTAAAATCTTTATATATATATATATATATATATATATATATATATATATATATATATATATATATATATATATATATATATATATATATATATATATATATATATATATATATATATATATAGATTATGATCGTGACTGAATTTCGCTTACATTATTGTTTTGAAGTTTGTTTGTGTTTGGAGCGCTTCTTTCATAACTCTCATCGTTAATTGACAATTTGTCAAATAATTCCTTTTCTTCTCTTAACAAGACAAGAACCGATGAAGATTTCGAAGATTTCTCAAAATGTTTCACTCATAATTTGATCTTCATCAAAATTTTAATAAGAAAATTAAAATTTTATTTCCAAATTTTATAAAAAATGGTCTATAACACCTTCCATTTAAATTCAATTTATGAGTAATATACATTCAAATATATATATTATATATATAATATAATATATATATATATATATATATATATATATATATATATATATATATATATATATATATATATATATATATATATATATATATATATATATATATATATATATATATATATATATATATATATATATATATATATATATATATATATATATATATATATATATATATATATATATATATATATATATATATATATATATATATATATATATATATATATATATATATATATATATATATATATATATATATATATATATATATATATATATATATATATATATATATATATATATATATATATATATATATATATATATATATAATATATATATATATATATATATATATATATATATATATATATATATATATATATATATATATATATATATATATATATATATATATATATATATATATATATATATATATATATATATATATATATATATATATATATATATATATATATATATATATATATATATATATATATATATATATATATATATATATATATATATATAGTCAAAACAAATCTAGACATATTTTAATGCCGACTATGATCATAATGAAAAATATAAAATAAAGTTATGGTACAGAGGAGTATACAATAAAAAAAATATTACATAAAAAGTTAGATCAATAAATAAATAAATGAAAATTATTAAATATAAATAAATAATAAAAAGTACTACCAAAATGATGGTTTTGCTATGGATAGTCCTTTGGGACCTACTCTAAGTAACATTTACATGTTCTATTTCGAAATTATTTGGCTAAATTTAAACCGGTTTTCTACAGAATATATGTATACATTTCGTTTCTACTTTTCAAATCTAAAAATGAAATTGATATGTTTTACAATATATTAATTCTGAATATTTAAGTATCGATTTAACAGTGGAGGTTAAAGAAGAAGACTCTTTGGCATTTCTTAATATAAAAATATTTCAAGGAAACACAAATTTAAAACCATCGTTTATAGGAAACCACATTCACAGGATTAAATACTAAATTCACTTATTTTATCTCACATGTATATAAAATCAATTTAATTTAAGCACTTTTTTGATAGAGCATACAAGATCTCATCTGCATACATTAATCTCTTGAATGAATTGGACTTCCTCAAAATGTTATCTCTAAAGAACGGATTCCCGGGATTCGTAATTGATAAAGTATTTAGTAATCTACTTAATTTAAATTTCTTCAGAAATCCTCTACTGTATTAACAGTATCAAAAGATATCCTGTATTTGAAATTATCTTTTATGGGGAGAATGAGCTGTGAAATTGAATACAGATTCAATGCATCTTATAAACAAATGACCCTTAGTTCAAATTCAAATTCAAATAACCTTTATGATCATCAGTGATATACAAATTCAAGTGTGGTGGCTGCGATACACCCTACATAGGAAAGACTATATGAAGTCTTTCTGTTCGCATTGCTGGACATAAAGGTATCTCTTATAGAACTTTGGAACATTAGCACATCCCCCACATTTTTTTTTATAGATAAAAGTTCACATCTCACGGGCATTGCCCTATTCGAGGAGAGGAACTTTTCTAGGTAGTATATACCTAGGATCCCGAAGTGGGATCGAACCGGCGACCTCAAGCACGTGAGTCAATCACTTTACCGTTTGAGCCACGGTAAACGGCAATTTGGTAATTTACTCTCATTCTCTTCAAAAGTATCAAACTATACAGGATTCAAATTATAATCCTGGACTCTGAATGTGAACCTGACCTCCATTCTTTAGAATCCTTATATATTTGGCACCACACTCCAAATTTAAATGAAAACTTGCATTCAGAAAATATTTTGATATTTAAGTAGAATTTTGTAATTTGGTCCTACTTTTTACTATTTATTTTATGTAACTTTTATGTAATATTTTTATTTTTTACTTTATAAATGTCGTAATTTTTTTTATATTCTTCATTATGCTCATAGCCTTAATAATGTGTAGACGTACAAAATCACCCGAAACTAGTCAGCAATAAATTACGTTTAGATTTGTTATGGTTAATTTAGCTATTATATATATATATATATATATATATATATATATATATATATATATATATATATATATATATATATATATATATATATATATATATATATATATATATATATATATATATATATATATATATATATATATATATATATATTATATTTTGA
>SEYY01007227.1:127500-130000 GCA_009176605.1 Armadillidium nasatum
ATTATTATTATTATTAATATTATTATTATTATTATTATTATTATTATTTTATTATTATTATTATTATTATTATTTATTATTATTATTATTATTATTATTATTATTATTATTATTATTATTATTATTATTATTATTAATTATTATATTATTTTTATTATATATTATTATATATCCTCATTATTACTTTATTTATTATTTTTATTATTAATATTACTATAATTATATTATTATTATTATTATTATTATTTATTTTTTTTTATTTTATTTTAATTTATTATTTTAAGGTTGCTAATTTAATTATATATAATTATATATTAATAAATTTTATATATTTATTATATATATATATATATATATATTATATATATATAATATATATATATATATATATATATATATATATAATTTGAAAATAGTCGATCGTTGATAGTAATTTCCAAAAATAGGAAATGTTTTTTCCAGTTCAAATTTTCCTTGTCCTCATTTCATGACTTACTCATTACTACGATGAACACATTAAAACCAATCCCGTCTCTCTCTCTCTCTCTCTCTCTCTCTCTCTCTCTCTCTCTCTCTCTCTCTCTCTCTCTCTCTCTCTCTCTCTCTCTCTCTCTCTCTCTCTCTCTCTCTATAGAAAGTAAGTTTAAACCCCTTTTCAGAGTAAAGAAAGATCTTTCCGAATTGCAAGTAGTACTAAATTTTATTTTCTTAAAAATCAAAAAATATTAAATATTCAAAAAAGTCCACTTGGATAAAAAACACTATTTCCCTACTCTAGTTTTTTCAGAATAATTATATGTATATATATATTATAATATATATATATAATATTATATATATATATATATATATATATATATATATATATATATATATATATATATATATATATATATATATATATATATATATATAATATATATTATATATATATATATATATATATATATATATATATATATATATATATATATATATATATATATATATATATATATATATAATATATATATATATATATATATATATATATATATATATATATATATATATATATATTATAAGTAGTATATAGACTTCGAGGGGTGCCAGATTTCGAAAATCTGGCAACCTGTCCCTAACGGTCTTTTCTGCATTTGCGCGCAATCCTGCATTCTCAGGGACCTTCCTGACATTTTCTTTTGTCGGTTCACGGACCCCCGGCCCAATTCGACCCAATTTCAGGCTGACTGAACCGTAAAGAAAATGGTCAGGAAAGAAAGTAAGGTGAACGCAGCGATTTTGCAAACTCAGGCAACTTCCTGATAAAATTTTTGGGGGGTTCATGGGGCCCCGCGGGGGCCCCTTCCACAGACTTGAGGCCAATTTCAATGGGTTGAACCCCCCAAAATGGTATCAGGAAAGAGCGTGAGGTCAATTTGAGCGGAGTGATTTGCTTTGCAAATCAAAATCCCGTTCTGGCTTAGGTTGCCAGATTTTCGAAATCTGGCACCCCTCGATGTCGCCCTATATACTACTAATATATATATATTATATATATATATATATATATATATATATATATATATATATATATATATATATATATTATATATATATATATATATATATATATATATATATATATATATATATATATATATATATATATATATGTACAGTCGTGAACAGAGTTAGTTCCTATTAAGCTGGAAATAAATATTTATATAAAATGGAGATCATCTCAGATTCAGCCAATCACAGTTCATTAAGCCCCCTCAATGTTTTTATTTTCTTTTTATTCAAAATAGAGCTTTTATGAAATGATTCCATTTTATTAAATATTTATTTTTAAATTTCCATTGTTATTAAGTTACGATATATATATATATATATATATATATATATATATATATATATATATATATATTTTATATATATATATATATATATATATATAATATATAAAATATATATAATATATATATATATATATATATATATATATATATATATATTATATTAATATTAATAATGGTGGCGAATTTTCATCACCTATGCTGCAAGGTACCGTGTTTAAGTTTAATTATCTATTAATGTTTACATGTTTTGTAGTATTTTCAATTCCAAGTCGATTCTTTAAGTTCAGTGGAAACAAGATCAGAAGTTTTGAAGACCCTTCCTTCATTTGAGGTAGAACTCGGTGGACAGCTTCGTAAAATTGAAAAAAAAAAAAAAATTCCATAAAACCCTGTTGGCAAATTACTTGTCTTGAAATGTCTGATTCTCCATGACAGACTACGTCTTGAAATGTCTGATTCTACATGACAGACTACGTCTTGAAATGTCTATATGACAGACTACCTCTTTACTAGTTTCTTATTGTTCAGGATTTGATTATTAAACATAATTTTTGGAAAGTGATCTGTTTCTTTATATTCTGAATGCAGTAAAATATGCTGAATAAGAAGGATAAAATTAGAAATTGATAACTTTCCTTTCTTGATTTCATTGTTGCATT
>SEYY01007227.1:145000-147500 GCA_009176605.1 Armadillidium nasatum
GAGAGGAAAGTCTTATAAGAAGAAATGCTAAAAAAAAAGAAAATATCATCGTGAAGTGGCTGATGAGATTATTCAATGTCTGCTAGGAAGGGACAAGGTACCCCAAGATTGTCAAGTTTAAGGCAGACAAAAAGGAATGCTCTAATTACAGAGGAAAACTTTATTGAGTATGTAGTTGGTAAAGTATATGGATGAGTGTAATAGGAAAAAGTTAAGAGTATTACGGATAAACGGATTGAGGAAGAACAATGTAGCTGTATGAATGGTCGAGAATGTATTTTTCAAGTTTTTTCTTTGAAAAAGCTGTCAGGGCAATATTCAGAAAAGAAAAAGACGTTTTCATTTCTTTCTTGATTTCGAAGGGCATATGTCAGAGTTCAAAGAGGCAAATTGTGAAAAGTATTTGAGGGTTATGGATAAAAGTAATATGTTATATGCTATTAAAAGCATTTTATAGGAACAGTGTAGTATGCGTTAAGATTAAAAGAAGGGAAGAGGAGTTGTTTAAAGTAGAAGTAGGTCTGAGAGATGGTTGCATATAGTCTCTATAGGATTATCTAATTTCTTTATAGATAGTGTAGCTAGGATGAAGATAAACATGGAAAAGGAACTTATATATATTGTATCTGCATGAGGGTAACTGGGAGACTAGCGTTCTTCTATTTTGTTGACGATATTGTGTTGGTAGCTGATTGAAAAGAAAACTATGTTATTTGGTGTATGACTTTGAAAGAGTGTGCTTAGAGAAAAGAATAAAAATTAATTCTGCTAAAATTAAAGTCATGAAAATTAATGAAAAGCTGAAAGAAGATCAGAGCTAAATAGAAAACATAAAGGTGGATTGTGTAGGTCTATCTGAAACTACCGTCTTTATGTACTATGGGATGAATCATGAATATGGGGGCGTTCGGAAAGATGAAAAGGGTGATTATTCATAGGGTTATTCATAGGCGAAAGCATAGAATACTTGAGTTCTCCCCCTAAAAAATTTTCTAGTTATGCCAATGCTAATCAAAAAACCTTCATTTACAAAAAATGTCTAAAAATTCATCAGATCCTGTTACCTTATCAACTATTCTTGGTTAAAAAAAATTATGGGATATAAGTCTGATCAGTGCCTACATAAGTATCCCAATTAATGTCAGTAACATTGAAATCAGCCTTTATGCTTTTATCTACTTTCATAACACAGCAAGATGCAAAAATTTGATCTCATTTATCACTCAGACCTGATAAGGTGATCTCTAAAAAGTTCAAATTGAATACAATTTATTATGTTATATAGTTTATTATTTATCCAATAAACTTTATTTTGAAGTGTTAAAAATAATAGTAAGTAATAATAATTATTATAAATAAATAAATAAGTAAATAAATAAACTTTTGTGAGGTTTACAAGGGTATAAGCTATTTTAAATATCCTTGAAGTTCTATTTATAGGTGGTTTAGATAAGCAGTTGTTAGAAAATAGTTTCGAATGGGGAAGGTTACCAGTGCGAAAAAGATATTACGCAAAAAAAAAAAAAAAAAAAAAAAAAAAAAAAAAATAAGTAAGTAAATACATAAATAAAGTACTAATAAATCTTACTGAAGTTGAAAATAACTTGTTGTAATTGTATCATATTATGACTATGGACCAGTACCTAAAAATATGCTGGCTAGACTAACATCTGTACTATTTAATGTTTTTAAAAGTTGAAATTCTAAAAAACTATAACGAATTAATCTCCGTGGTCATGAAGCTACAATAGCTTGAAGATCATAATCAACAAGTGGAGGCGGTAAGATCCCCGCGATGAGCAGAGGTCCGGATCTTTGGGGGTCTCCGAAGGAGATTCTTGTGCGAATATAAAAAGAAATCCTTTAAAATAAAACAATATATATATATATATATATATATATATATATATATATATATATATATATATATATATATATATATATATATATATATATATATATATATATATATATATATATATATATATATATATGTATGAGGGATCCCATGAGAGATCTTCCAGAGGAGTCCCGACGACATTAGTATCGCCACTGAGCAGCATCAGAGTAAATACAGTAAGTAGAAAATTGAATTGATTAAATAGATACGGGGAAGAATATATATATATTTTTTTTTTTAATATAACTTCCTCTCCTGTTTCCTAATTTTTCATTTGCTGGGTTGAACAGCTAAGGTCTGTTCATTCTCGTAATGACGTAATTATCCCTGTTTAAATATTTATTAATAATAATAAATGTATTCATTTCAGCTTAGGTCTTTCGAAAAATTTTTTTGCTTGTCTCGTTCCTCCAGTACAAGATTTTATATAGAGCATGGGATTTACAATGCCTTTGGGGACTTTTTTATTAGTTAAAATGTAAAAAAAAAAAAAAAAAATTGGTGAAATTGCTTCACGTGTTGAAACACAATATAAAAATATATACTAAGCATATACTTTTACTATATATCGAAATATTTACTTGTGTGAGCCGGTGTCAG
>SEYY01007227.1:152500-157500 GCA_009176605.1 Armadillidium nasatum
ATATATATATATATATATATATATATATATATATATATATATATATATATATATATATATATATATATATATATATATATATATATATATATATATATATATATATATATGAGGACTTTTTTATTGGTCATGCAACAATACTGATGTATAATATCTGAAATAAAAAGCTCCAAAACTTTGACTTTAGGAAGCATATCAGTGTGAAACTTGAAACTGTTTGAAATTCATTTTGTATATTAATTAAAGTAGTGATAAAATAGAGAAGCCCTTTGGATTGATGAAAGGTTCAACTACTGTGTTAGTGAATATGTATATATGTTTGGGCTATTTGCTTGTATTATCTACTAGAGTTGGTGCATTTTTGCAATTTTTTTTATTGATACATAAAGTTTCAAAAAAGTAGTTAGCGGATATCTAACCAAAAAAGATGTATAGAACAAGGTATTAAAATGTTTTTTTGTTCAATTCGCGTAAGATTTAGATTCAATATATATATATATATATATATATATATATATATATATATATATATATATATATATATATATATATATATATATATATATATATATATATATATATATATATATATATATATATATATATATATATATATATATATATATTTCAGCTTTCTTATCTTTGTAAACGCCTTGATGCATTGTGGGAAGAAAATGTAGGCAATGAAGTAATGTTTACTTGGGCACAGTGTCTCAAGGATGAAACATTAGATTTATTAAATATAAATGATACGTTATTTGTATCAACGAACCAGATTAAGAGAAGGAAGTCTAGTGAAATTGAGAAGGAGTCGAGCCAAAATGATGAACATTGTGGTGGTGCCTCTGGAAGTAGAACCAATACGGAATACGATTCGAAAACTCCAAAGTTTGATCCTAGAACAGTTCAAGATGTCGCCCCTAGCACAAACCTTTTACGTATTCTTAGAGAGTATGATGAAGAAATGAGACAAAAAGTATTTGATTTAAAATTTTACAATTGTAAAGTTTGTTTTCTGGAAAAACCTGGAAGTAGTTGCATGGAATTTTGGCCTTGTAATCATGTCTACTGTAAAGAATGCATGAAGTCTTATTTCGAGGTTCAGATACGTGAAGGAAATATCAAATTCTTGAAATGTCCTGAAGAAAAGTGTGACTCCGAAGCTAATCCTAAGCAGGTATGATATATATATATATATATATATATATATATATATATATATATATATATATATATATATATATATATATATATATATATATATATATATATATATATATATATATATATATATATATATATATATATATATATATATATATATATATATATACGGTATATAATATATATATATATGGGAACTTGCTTTTCATTTTTCTATTCAGAATGACCATGAACGTTTGTGCAGCTCCCTGTGTGTATCCCTGATCACATTGGATATGAACCCAACATTTTTTTTTTTTTTTTTTTTTAATTTCTAATCACTCCCTTTATACTCTTGATGACCTTAAGGAATTACCGTCATCTTCAAACTCCAGAATTTCTTGCTTTTATTTCATTATATATTTATGCTAAATCTATCCTATGTTACACTAAAAGCTCTTTTATACACAGAAAATGCAATAATCTTTTTGGTTTTTCTTTCTGACATTTTGCTTAAAACGTCTACTCAATTTTGCTTTTTCTTTCCCTCCTCTAGTTTCTTCCTATGGGATCACAGGCATTTTATCTTCTGCAAAAGCTGAACTTTTTGCTTAAACATTTACCTCTTAATTCCACTTTGGACAACTTCAGATCTAGTATCCCTTTTTCACCTCCCTCAACTCTTATGCCAGATACTGTAATCTAAAGATGGGATTTTTGGTCTCTATGAGCTTAACACGAAGGCGTACAGGCTTGACTGTATTTGATCAGTTGTTCTTAAAAATTGTGCCTATGCCTATCACCTTCAGCATTTCCTACTTTCCTTCTTTCTGGAAGCGTGTATTTGTTCAACTTGTGTTGAAAAAAAAGGGACCTGCTCCCATCAACCTTCCAGCTATCGTCTTATTGCATTGTGACTTTTTAACCTCTGTCCTTTAAGTTTTTGAATCCTTGAAGGGAAGATTCGGAAACATCATAAATCTTCTAATTTTATCTCCATCATTCATCCTTTAAAACTATCAGTAGTGATGTTCCTCAAGGTTTTATTCTGTCCCTAACTTTTTTTTTCATTTTATTAGTGATCTTCTCTCACTTCGTCTCCTATCCAGTACTATATCAACGGTTCCATTCTTCATTACTCCTTTCATTTCGAAATACGTCCTATTCGTCTGCAGTTAACCAGTGGTAGGAGGGTGGCCTTGGAGCAACTAACCTCTGTTCTTTCGCATATCACTTGCTAAGGCAGAAAAACATGATGGTTTTCAATGCCTCAAAAACTCAATTCCTTTATCTTTATTCAACATAATTTTCCACACAGTTATAACACCTTTGGAAGCACAAAACTTGTTTTTATTTGTCCTTAATACTCACGGTGTTCCTTTTTCTCGTTAACTTTCATTGAAGGATCATATTATTTCATACTAAACAAGCTTCTAAGAGGTTGAGTGGTCCGAGGCGCCTTCAGAGTTTCTTCACACCACCCCAACTTCTTACGTTATTTAGGAGTGGTTTTTCTCCTTTGTCACATTATTGTAAATAAGATTTTTTTTTAGATGGATAAAACTAAAATTAAGTTTTTTTTTATAGTATTACGTAACATAATTTTATTTTACAGTTTTGTTATGCATTTTTTCCTTTTCATTTAAAACCTTTGAAAAAAAGGTTTAAAAAAAGTTTTTCTTAAAATATAAAGAAGCAAAATATTTTACTGTAAATTTTTACAATAGCTTTTACAATTTACGATAAAGAATTTAGGAATTTAATTTTAGATTTAATTTAAAGGTAGAAGCTCTTGTTTCAAATGAATTATACCGTAAATGGGACGAACTACTACTTAGTTCTACGCTTTCCTCCTTGGGGGACATTCAGCCTTGTCCACGTCAGCATTGTCAATATCCAGTCACAGTTGAAGAGAACCAAGGCCAATGCCCTTCCTGTGCTTTTGTCTTCTGTGGGCTTTGCAGGTAATTTCCTTTATTAGGGTGTGTAATATGCCCCACCATCAATTTTAGACTTGATTTGAACATGGCTTTAGTTTAAAATAAGTAATAATTTCACCATGCTCGTAATCTCCCAAATAAATTTATTCTTTGTACCAGAACAACTCTTTCACAAACTTGGAGTTCTTATTACTAAAGAAATTCTCGGAATTTAATAAATAAAACTTAATATTTTGATTAAAGTTTTTTAAAATAAAAATATAAAACTTACCAAATAACGTAAATGTTTTATATATGTTTCTATTGTTAGCTGGAGATTGTGTTTAGCTGCAAAATCTCTCTCCTGTGTAGGTATTCTTTTTAATACATTGAATATAATATTGCATTTTTTATTAAGGTTTGGATGGCATGGATACGAAAAATGTAAGCTTAAGAACAGTGAAGCGAGAAAGATCTTAGAAAAGTACAGAGAAGGAACAGAAGAGGAAAAAAGAATTTTAGAAGATCGCTACGGAAAAAAATATCTTTCAGTTATGGTAGAAGAGTATTTGAGCTCAACTTACATGGAAAATAATGCTAAAGATTGTCCAAGATGTAGATCTCATATTGAGGTTAGCATTATATATATATATATATATATATATATATATATATATATATATATATATATATATATATATATATATATATATATATATATATATATATATATATATATATATATATATATATATATATATATATATATATATATATATATATAATGAGGGGAAGTCAAAATTATCCTCACTTCCACCATAACTTTCGTCAGATTAGCCGCTCTGCGCTGAGCGCTTTCATGCTGAAAATTGGTACTCCTGAGATAACGTGACTCAGATTTGACTCTGATCATTCTAGTGTTTCCGTTGGTGTTACAAAATAAAGATGGCGGAGCCTTTATCATCGAGCACGAAGGAAAAATGAAAATGAGTGATCTGATTTCTGTGGTCTGAGGGTGTCTCAGGGGCTGAAATTTATCGCAGACTCTCAATGAAAAGACAGGGCCAGTGTTTTACCGAGTACGAGTGGATTTATGAATTTCAGCCCCTGACACAAACTCAAAATTTATACCCAAAAGTATATAAACTGAAATAAAGAGAGTAAAAGAATAAATTGAAAAAATGAAATCATTTATTTGGTGATTGTAACAACTTCTTAGGATTAGTTTATATATATATATATATATATATATATATATATATATATATATATATATATATATATATATATATATATATATATATATATATATATATATATATATATATATATATATATATATATATATATATATATATATATATATATATATATATATATATATAATTACAAAAAGTCCGACTTGAGGGGTCAGCACATCTTTACGTACTCTAGCTCAAACATAAATTTTTTTCCGACCCCAGCTACACAACCTTGTAGAATCATAAACAAACCAAATTCGGAATCAGTTAGAATAACTACTCAAGGAAATCATTTCCGTTTTCAAATACTAAGCATGATATTTTCACCATTTTACAGTAAAATACTCAGATATTTTCCTATCCCTATCTTCTATCACATCACAGGTATTAAGGCAAGGTATAGGATCCTCCTTTAGGTTTAAGTAATTTAATTGAAATTTAACTTGTAGATATATAGAGTTGCATTAGGTGTTTGAAAAGAGAGAATTAGAAATTACTTGATCAAATGTTTTATTATAACGTGTACTACTTGGTACTCGTACTTTCTATTATGTTTTATTATTTCATTAAAATTAAAATTCCTTTTGAGTAAAGAAAATCCTACAATTATTATAATTATTTATTTCAGAAAACGGACGGCTGTAACAAGATGACTTGTAAAAGGTGCTCCGCCAACTTCTGTTGGCTCTGTGAAAAA